>RDPX01000015.1:3216381-3228895 GCA_003991215.1 Morbakka virulenta
ATATCACTAAGAGAACACATGTCAAATAGTAGAGCGTTGAAAAAAGGGTCACGTGGGATAAAGTTGGTGCTATCTATTACAACCAACAAATTACTGCTTTGAAGCGACGACTTAGCAGCACATAATAGCACATGTGTAATAGTTATATCTGAAATTATCTGAAATTGAATTAATTTTTTCCTCGGTTATTTAGTATTTAATTGTCACCATTCATTGGTCATTTGAAGTAGCAAAGAGTAAAAATACCTTCATCCTTCCACACATACATGCGTACACAAAAAGATATTTTAATATCTGATTAAGTAGGTTCTAGGTATCAATGTGAAAAAATACTTTTAGGGGCACTAAGGAATTTAACTTATTTCTTATTGACCATACAATGAAATGAGTAGATTTTGACTACGTATACAGAAAGGCACACACAGATATACCAACTTAGAGAGAGATTAACCTATTACTCTTATTCCATATGTGTTTTTTTGTATTTGTAAAAGTAATAGGATTGAATTAAAAAGTTATTGAAGAACAAAGGAAAGAGGAGAGAGAGAGAGAGAGAGAGAGAGAGAGAGAGAGAGGGAGAGAGAGATAGAGAGAGAGACAGACATACAGACAGAGACAGAGACAGAGAGGCACAGAGAGAGAAGGAGAGAGAGAGAGAGAGAGAGAGAGAGAGAGAGAGAAAGAAAGAAAGAGACAGAGAGAGACAGAGAGAGAGACAGAGAGAGACAGAGAGAGAGGTAGATAGAAGATTTTTGTACATGTGCACATATTAAGTGTCTGTTTCAACAAATAAGTTTTAAATGTAGCGTGGAAAGCAGACTGGTATGATTAAGGTACAAGGAAAATAGAGAAATAGAAAGGAAGAAGTAGGTAAGAGACTCGAAAGTGATTCTTCTGTCCAAGTCTTGCAGGAACAACAAAAAGTATGATTTTCTCTAGATTCTTAATCACCAATGTTCTATAGAACCATAATAGATAAACAAATGAAGGGTAGGAAGAAGAAAAAGAAGAGGAAGAGTAAAACCTTGATACCGAGATAGCTAAAATATTCCCTGGATTATATTTCATATAACATTAATAATTTGATAATTTTAAGAACCCTTTTAATTGTAGCATGCAAAAAACAAATAAACCTTAAGCTATTTATTATTATAATAATGATTATTACTATTATTATTATTATTATTATTATTATCACGTTATTATCTCTCTGTTACACACAGATTTCAGATAATGTTGTTGTAGTTTTTTTAAATTGATAAATAGGTACATGTTCCTGAGTTTTGTTAGCAACAAGTTTCCTCAAATATCAAGCACTCGTCGGAGGATTCGCGCAGAGTGTAGCAACACAGTCTTATGCAATTCTATAATTCTGGTAGCTATCCCAATCTCCATCAGTCTTTTACTCAATGCTTTTGGTATTGTTCCTAGAGCTTCGATTTTAACTGGGATTATTTTCACTTTTTTGTTCCACAGTTTTTTTTGTTCCCTTGATAAGTCTTAATATTTCAATATTTTTTCTTTTTCTTTTTCATCAATTCCGGTATCCTATGAAAGAGCAAAGACTATAATCTGGCAATTGTTGTTTTTCTTGTCAACTATAGTCATATCGGGTCTTTTTTGCTTCAACAAAACATGGTCTGCTTGTATGGAAAAGTCCCATAAGATTTTATGGCCCTCGTTTTCGCATAAAGCTTGCGGCTCATGTTCATACCATTTTTCTTTCGTTTCATGACCGTATTTCCTACATACCACCCAATGTATCTTTTTTCCTACCCAATCATGCCTCCGTTTATGCCATTTTACTACATTCACTTAAGATGTAATTGAAGCTTTTATTTGCTTTACCACACATCCTACATTTGTTTTCTTGTTGAGTTTTATCAATTTTTGCTTTCACTAAATTTGTTCTCACTACCTTTTCTTGTGTTGCTGTAATGAGGGTCTTGGTTTCTCTCTTCAGGCCTCCTTCTTTCAACCACAACCATTGATATTTATTTGTCACATCAGTTCGTCTGATGAACTGGCCATCCAGCACTTTCTCTTTCAGTTGATTTTTCTTTCTTGTCTGTTCCTTCTCTTAAACTTACCTTTTGTTTCCGCATCCTTATTCTTAGCATCACCTCTAGCTACAACTAATTGTTTCTCCTTGCTGTTTTCGACATATCTTTTTAGGCCAATTATGGGGAGATCAACAGTATTTTCAACGCTCATGAGTCCTCCTCCACTTTCTTTCCTGAGTTTGTACAATCTATCAACATTACTTCCTGGGTGGACTTCCTTGTGCATGTTGAGAGCTTCTTTGTTCTTCGATCCATCTCTTGAAGTTCAGCCTTCTATCAGTTGAGGGAAGCCGCTGAGTATCTTTGTGCAGGAATAGCCCACGTATTAATACCCTTGGTGACATTTCCCCCCTTCACCTTTGTCTCCAGTATCTTCCTCACTCTTCTTCTCTTCTACCTGCACTTTATCTACCTCCAATATACCTAAATACTTGCCTCCTTCTCCTTCTTTCAGTGATTTTTTAACTGTATCATCCGGCATTTTGATTCCATCTGTTTTGATCCTTTTTTTCTCTCTTTATTGCCAATATTGAACACTTTTCGGTTCCAAAGTCCACGCCAGTGTCCTTGCTAAACAATCTGATTGTCTGTATAAGTGAGTCTAGTTCTTTTTCGCTTTTTGCATACAAATTAAGATCGTCCATGTAAAGTAAGTGATTGGTCTTTTCTCTCTTTCTTTGAAGTTCATACCCAGTCTTTGTCTTTTGCAATACATTGGTTAGGGGGATGAGTGTTATAACATATATACAAGGGCTGATGAGGCATCTCCCTATAATATTATTAACCTCTCTTAGTGATTTATTACCACATGTCAGCTCAAACCTCCAATCTTTCATTATCTTTTCCAGGAACTACACAAAAGTATTGTTTATTCCTAGGATACGCAAGCACTCAAAATTCCTGGAATGTGGCACCATGTCAAATGCTTTCCTTATTGTAATATCTCTCTGAGTATCATTTTGTCTATGTACAACTGAACTGCTGCTCCTCTGCTCTTCCTTTTGCATCCCTTTTGTTCCTCAGGCAGAAGCTGGATCCTTTCCAAAAACGAGTAAATTTCATTAGATATTAATGCTCTTAGTAACTTTCAACAAAGAGGTTAACATACGAACAGAGAGTTCAGCTCATTGTCACTTACGCTAGTGTCTGTCCCTCGAAGCATGCAATAAAAATGTTCTCTGAGTATTTATGCATTGTTGTAAAGTTTTTTATCGAGAAAACTTGTACACTATCTGTTTCTGGCGCCTTCGAGTTTTCGTACTTGTTTAAGAATCTTCTCTATTTTCTCTTTCGTGGTATTCACTTCTGCTTCTCTTAATCCAGCATTCATCCTCCTTTTTAAGTCTTTTTATCATTTTGCGTCCTTATTGTGTTCGACTTCTGTACCCTATACGTTTGACTAGAACTGCTTTGCTTCATTTAGATCCGGTACTTTACTTTCATTCTGCTCTTTTTCACCATTCAGTTGTTTATTAAATCCACCTTCGTAGCTTTTGAACTGGCTATTTTGTTGTATTGCTTGGTTCTTTGGTTATATATTGTAATCTTTTCGTTTTTGGCTTTAATCCTTTGTCTCAGCTCCTCCTTCACAAATTGCAATCCTTTCTGCTTGAAACTGTACTTTCTTTGCAATGCATTTGAATTTTTCTTCTTAACTGCTTCCTTGTCAGTTAAGGCATTCACTCGACCTAGATCTCTGTTCGAATCTCTAACTTTCCTTTCAACCCTACGTTTCCACACATTTTTTCTTCTTTTCTCTTTATTTTGATTTTCATTCCAAGAATTTATATCTCCATTTCGGCTCCACAATATATCAGATCATTAGTCTCAGTAATGTTGTTTACCTTAATCTAGACCATTACATTATCCACCTTTTTTACTGCTGTAACAGCTTTCCTTTTTCAAAGCCTCTCAGTGATAGTAAACGTTTTCTTTCCTTCTTACCTATCAACTTTAATTATCCAATCAAATTCTTCTCTTCATCTTTTACTTCCTCGTAAAGTGAGAGATAACCATTTCAATCGGCAATCCCATAATCAACATCTGACACCAGATCAACAACGTCCTCCATTCTACTCCCATACCTGATTCCCTGTTCTACCTGTCCATACGACGCATCCTCGATCGATCATTTTATCTCTTCAAGCTCAAGATTTAAAAACAACTGCTTCTTTGAGATTTGATTCTTCTGAGCTACTAATCTTTGTTCAGTAACTGAAAACATATCTATACAAATCCACACACTATACATTCTTTTCCTGCAGCCATTACGGCTTGGATCACTGCTATAATAACAGTGCATAGCAATCCTGTTTCATCCCGTCACCACTTTCTCCTTATCCTACTATCAGTAGTTTGATGACGACCGGGGCCTGCTGGGCTAGAGACTTTGCCTAGTGGTTCGAGTCTCATTCACGCCTTTGTTTGCTACACTTTGATAATCCATATCATGCTCTTTCGAGGTTAGTGAGCTTTAGGTTACACTACCACCGCACCGGCATTTTTCATTGTGACACTAGCACTAGTAATTGGGGGGGGGGGCAGCCATGCTAAAGAGTCCCTGTATCCATAAGACAGATAAACCCCGTCGGATACCAACCCGGTACTTCAAGGTCACGGGGTAGGCTGACTGGTGCTACGGCTTGCTCATGGGTGACCTGGAGATAGTTGTACCAAACGGTAACCTTATTCTCCCACATCAAAACTCCACAAGCGGATGGAGCTTAATGTCAATACCCAGGGTGAATTATTAATATTATTACTCTATGGTCTTATTTGTACCAAAGTATCGATAAGACCACAGCATACCTCCTCAGCAATCTCTTTGATCTTATCGATTCTTTGGTATCGATAAGATCAAAGAGATTGTTGAGGAGATTTACGACTTTGAAATATACTAGAAGATCTGTTGAAATGGATTGTCACCGCATAGCCCCGAAATCTGAAAGCTGTTAAATGCTAACTTCTACAACTTTTCAGTTCCCTGTACTGCATCATTTAATTATGTCACGCATCATAAAAATCGGAATCGGAAGTGTAACTGCCTGAGAGATAAGCTTATTTCGGTAGGGTCTAGTCAAAGTTATGGGACATGAGTTTTAATATTAGGATCGGAAAACCTTGGATCAAAAATGATTGATATCAATAAATCGCTGCTTTCTCTTTCATCAACAATACAAAGACATTCCAAAACCCAACTGTTTCTTTTTTATGCCACACGAGCTCGTTGTTGATGAAAAGAACCAACAGTTGCTTCACAGCCTACGTTGCAAGCAGAGCATTTGAATTGGAATTGAGGTCAAATTTTCCAGCACGTTGATAAGAAGCACGAAGTATCACAAAAACTGCATTTCCTTACCTAATCGTCTGAAATCAGGATAAATAGCCACCTCATTACCACCCAAATATAAACAGATAGAATAGTACTAATGGCTAAGGGGAAGGTATGGTACATGTGCTTGTTAACAGGCCAATGCACTTTTCCCGATACCGAGACCCATCGACCCATTTCTTTGTAGTTTTAAGCAAACGTATAGAGGAACCACGTCTACCAAAAAGTAATAACAAGTTTGAAAAAGAGGAAATAAAAGAGGGTAAGAGAGTTAACATACCAAAAATATTTGGTAAACCAGATTAAAAGAATGACACAATTCACTTCTCTGTTAAAAGTGCTTATTTAATAAGTTATATCACACTAACTATTTACAGGCAATAAAAAAATACAAAGAGATACTTTAGCTTTTGTCAAAGCACTACGCTTGATTTCAGGATATACCAACAAACTCTAATATCATAGCCACATTTGACGTTCACAAGAAAACATACCGTGGAAAGCTATTCGATATTACATTGTTTTTTAAGGTGAGAGTAAACATCCATTGTTGTCTGTGGTCTTTCTGACTGTAATTAGGGTGAAATTTATCTAAGATACACCTCTCCCTCCCATTGGGCTCAACATATAGATATATAACAAGAATGTAGGGTCAAAAATTACCTCTTTAGTAACTTAACAGAGTTGTCTTATCTAATAACTTGCTATGAAAATTGGAAATGGAGCAAAGAATTCAAAATTGTGAGCATCTTTCTTCCCGGAAAGTAACACAGTAAGAACAATCAAGTAATTTCTGCCTCTTAAAGTTGATTTTTATGTCATTTTAGACGAAAAAATTAATAACTTGTTTCATCGGGAACCTAAAGATCTTAAATAAACGCAGTAGAAGTAATAACAGTAGCACGATTAGAAGAAGTGGCAGTAGTAGTGGAAACAGTAGTAGTAGTAGTAGTAGTAGTAATAGTAGTAGTAGTAGTAGAAGTAGTAGTAGTAGTAGAAGTAGTAGTAGTAGAAGTAGTAGTAGTAGAAGTAGTAGTAGTAGTAGTGACAGTAGCACAAGTTAAGTAGCAGTTATAGAAATAGTAGTACTGCTGAAATAGTGGCTGTTCACACTCTACTGAATCTGTACTAAAATACGGCAAAATTTAGAAGTACGTGTCACTTTTACTTTTAACTCTTAATTGATATAGAGCTACGCTCTACGGATCTTTTTCATGCCTTGGTGGAGAATGTGTATATTCTTGCCCAATTCGTCAGAATCAATGCCTTTAATGGATGAATACAACAAAAAGAAATAATTTTCTTGGGGCACCATATTGTAAACATATTTATTTTGTTTTCTTTTTTTCCTATCCGCTGCAGTTCACTAAACCATGTGAGTATTTTACACACCCCTATTGTGTACTAGACTATAAAAAAGTTGACACGATTAATCTATGTTATAAGGGGATAAAGCAGGGTTAACTCTAAAATTCCAAACACTGAAAACTGGTTCTAAACACACCAATTTCATATCGTATTCAGGGATTGGGGGTGGGGTGCAGTAAAACTTTATTTTTTACAGGATATGAATAGCGTATTAGTCAACTACCTCTTAATGGCAGTTTATCTTTGATACTTAGGAGGTTTATTGGTACCTATTAATAAGGCATTTTTCAACATTTTAATCTTTTTTTGCTACCAAACACTGTAGCAAAATTTGATTTCTGGCACAACAAAGCTGTTCTCTCTATTTGTTCATCGTTTGAATTACGTAGTGCAATTATATCTTGATATTTCATTTCAGTGAAGATTTGAAAAGTATTAATTCAATCAGCTGCTGGTATTACTTGTCTCCTCTAAATCTCCACACTACTTGTCTCTGGTAATTATCATTCTTTTGTAGTCAAGAAAAGGATCTATTCTTTGCTGTCTGCATATCAAAACAGTAACTACTGATCCAACTACAGTTATGAAATGTTAATTCTCTCTTGAGTCTTGTTTGCGGCCTTGACCTAAATAAAGAAAAGCAATAATGATATCAGATTTAGTACAAATGTATGTTAAAGAGAATGAATAAGGGGTTATGGAACAAAACCCATATATATATATCATAAAACTATATACAATCAGAAAATATTAGTGGTGTTAAATGCTTAGTTTGCCATGTCTTGGATCAGAAAGATTTTTGTGATCTTTTGATAGATAGTCATCATCAGGCAAGGGAAGTGGATGAGTGCTTGGTATTTTTGGTATGGAAGAGGATGGAAATATTGCAAGGTGTTTATTGGGAACGAATACAAACATGCCAGTAATGGAAGTAATTGGATTCTGTTTTAATATTGCGGTTTGGGGGGTTGAAGTATAGTGGATATTGAGTGGTTACTGCTACAGGGATAAAGAAAGTGTCAAGTGTCTTAATTCTGTGGTAACCTGTGCATTGAACAAGATCACCTGGTAGACAATGTAGAATATTCATTGGCCAATTTCCAGAGGAAACCTGCAGCGGAGCAGAAGATCTACCTACACTGATGAATGATGGAACAAGGTGAAAGGAAAGAGTGAATGACTGAGTAAGGTGGAAGGAAAGAGAAGGCCGAATATGTTCGACTAAATATTAAGTAAAGTTACTTTTCTTTGGTCTATTTTCTTGGCTTCTAGGTCTTTGATAAATATTCCCTTTTTTAATATTCATTGATATGATGTTCGTTTTTTCCTGAGTAGACTGTTTCTCTCACTTCCTCATTCAAGATTATTTTGTAGTCTAATGCTTTTGCTGTGGACTAACGTCGTGATACATCTGAAACAGTGTTCTGCGGCATGACTAATTTATGAACTGATTTAATTGCTTCTGTAAGTTCCTTAGGGATTACGTTTCAGATAGCTTTTGTTTATCCCATGCACATAGCTTCACAATCCTTATAGCTACTTATTTGGCTTCATTACTTTCTATCTTTCGGTTAAATGGCCTGTATCTGTAATATCCTCCTGTCACAAAAGACCATTTAAGCCTCCATCTGAATACACCATGATAGCTATACATAGGAATCACCTGGTTTCGGTTGCCACTGGGTAGTAAATTTTATTCCCAAAATTTCCCCCCACATTCGAGCATTGTTTACATGTTAGTCATTGAGGTCAAGCAGCTACCCATTGACGTATCTTTTCTTTCACACACTCTGCTTCTTTACCAAATATCAAGATCATCCAATATTTTTGAGTAATGTGAGAAAGGAGAATTTTTAACAAAGGTTGTATTGTTTGGTATCTATGTAATCCACTGAATAAAGGCGAGCTCTAAGCAAAGACCACTTATAAGGATCTCAAGATTGACATATGCTCACAAGACTGGTAATATCATATGATTGCCATGAAAAAAAAATTGCCAGAAAGCTTGAAACAAAGGATGTTCTTAAGTGCGTTTATAGGTTTTGTTTAAAGGAAATATTTCTATAGCTATGATCTGCAGTCACCTAAATATGGTTGTTTATGGGTATGCCAGAAAGCTTGAAACAAAGGATGTTCTTAAGTGCGTATATAGGTTTTGTTTAAAGGAAATATTTCTATAGCTATGGTCCTGCAGTCACCTAAATATGGTAGTTTATGGGTATGCGTGTGAAAAAATTAGTCTTAGACAAACCTTTTCGTTATGAATATGTACGAGTTAATTCAATTCGATCTCTCTGCTATTATTCATAGAGAATTGTCTATACTGTTTCTGTTTTAATATTCATCCCAAATACCTTTTTATCGGGTAGTGTCAATTTTGATGTGTTAAAGGCAAATAAATTTTTAAAAGTAGACCAAAAATGTAATTATGCGTATACTTTACCAAATAAAGCGACATAAAAATGAATAAGATGAAACCTTTCAAGATCAATGAGAGCACTTAGCTGGTACACACTCGACTAAAAAAAGTTTTAATGGAAAAAGAGCAGCGATTATAAGATGTGGAAACAAAGCTCTAATCATAAAGTTTTCGATTCTGTCAAATAGATGGGGAGACAGCTAATATTTAAACCTATCAAACGTGTCCAGTCTATCGACGTTGACGATCATGGCCCTCCAAATGCCTCTGTCCTTTGTATGTTGTATGATTTCACTTCCTGACCAAGATTAAGCCATTCTTCTCCTCATACTAACCATATAGCCTTGTCGCTGTCTGCCCCGAGCTCTCTTTCCCTCGATCTTTCCTGTGCTAACTAAATTTTCAAGCTTTTCTTTTCTACAAATATGACCAAAAAAGACATTTCCCGCTTAGTAATAACGCTGATTAGACTTCTATGTGCTCCAGCCCTGTCTAAAACAATTTCATTGCTTTGCCTATCTAACCATGATATTCTCTTCTTAAGAATAATACCAGCAAGAAGACATTTAAAGGGATAAATTCAAAGATTAGATATGTTTTACGCAAGTATTACTTAATAATATTGAAAGTGCAAATATCTTCTCTTGACGTGAACTTTGTTGTACACAAAGGCTAACTTTCGGATTTAACAGGATGCAACTAAGGCAAGGTCTGCTTCGTGATCCTCAGCATACCCTCTTCAAAAAGGTAACTCGCAGGCCTTTATCTAAAGGGGTCTTTCTTTTTCTTTCTCCGCGTGTGTTCTTTAGCTTGGGGATGTGACAGGTGAGATCTGTGATTGCAGCCCCTTAAGAATTAAAATTTAGTTGTACTGGGAAGAGCAGCTTCCTGGAGATATTGAAATAAAGAGTGACAAAAAGGTTGCAGAAAATTACATTTCTCGATACGATAGCAAGATCAGAGCATAAAAAGGGAGGTTCAGAAGCATTTTTAATCAATTAAAAAGCAGTATTGTTAACTTCCATAAACAACGGTGTATCAGAATTCGTGATATCCCTTTTTTGAAGTGTATGAGGTCTGCTAATGGTGGGCTGATGATTCCAATTCCGGAACCGATTAAAGCTATAGAAACCCTAACAACTGGTTAAATGGAAAAAAGAAAAAGAACGAAAGTAGACAGTTAATACAAGGTCAAAGAAGGGCACTTGGTGAAGAGAGAAAGAATCTTAATCTGAAGTGATTAAAGAGATCAGTTGTAATGAGTTTGGAATGGGTTTTTCTTTATCGGTAATAACTGTAGAAACCCTAATACGTCAATAACAAAAGAGATTTTACTTACAACTTCTACACGCAAATACTGTGGAGATCTATGGAATAAGATTACAGATGCTAATCGGTGAAACGAAATCACAACTTTAACATTTAACAGTCGAGGAAAGATATCGACCAACTAATCAAACATTCAATTAGCTCATCTTCAAAACGACATCCTTGTTTTATAAAGAAAATCAGAACACCACGGTAGGCACTATTTCGCAAAATTTTCTTTTTTGCAAAATTTCTCTTTGACAGTACATTTTACAAGTTACAACATGGGATTGAGAACACATTTTTTTCTTTTATTTTAACGTCATTTCCCCCAAGTAACTAGGGCTCATACGGTACCCTTCACAGGGACTTGGATTTGGCAGCGAGGAATTTCTTGGCCGGATGCCCTTCCTGACGCCAACCAATGGTTTCTTGTTTTTCTTTTGTAAAGTTCCAAAGTTGCCCGCTCGGGAAATCGATCCCGAAACTCTTAGTTACGGTGCAGTTACACTAACCATTAGCCCACGGCTCCCTATTAGTAGTAGTAGCGTATGGCTACATCTCCACATTATGTCTCCTCACCCAGGTTCCCAATTCCTCATCACAGTTGAGGACGGTGTCAAAACCTCCCTCCAGTCTGGTTGTTGGGCACTGGAGGGTGATGTGTTTTGTAGTCTCCTGGGTTCCACTGCAGTGGGGACAGTCTGCAGTGTCTTTTAGTCACCATTCGTACATGTTGGCTAATGTTCTGCCATGGCCTGTCAGCAGTCGGTTTGAGGAGACCCATTGTTTTCTAGTGTTATTCTGGAAGTCTTGGTAGTCTTTCAGTTCCTATTGAGAACATATAACAAGAGCAATTCATATAAATGTAATCCGAAATGGGTTACTTGGGTAGACTGCTCAATCAACGTGTCCTTAACTTTAATATTATATCAACATTATGCCGCTAAGCAGTTCACTGAGTAATATCAATTAAAAATATTCTATATTGACATTATTGCAGTGCATTGTTAGTATTGGGACTTGAGCTGAATACAACTGAATTAAATTTAATAGAATTTCTTACCAGAAATTTCTTTGCTGCTTTTATGCTGTCTTCTTCGATGTAAATAACTAATTCCACGTCTATTATTTTCACTGTATGGTGAAGGCCTACTTGCAAGGCGTTCCCTTTCTAAAAACCTTTCTCGCAGTTCATGAGCCGATACTGATGAAAAAGAAACAAGGTAAAGAGTTTTCAAAGTACCAACATGAAATAAGAACATAGGGTCAAAAACCGTTACTAAAATTACCCCCTTATAGAAACCATTTAATATCTAACAATGCTTTGGAAAGCACTTTTAATTTTTTAAAGTTGCATGCTTACTGTCCCAGATAGTATTGTTTTGGAAAAATATACCTAAAAATGTACTACTTTGGGTAAACATGAATTCTGATTAGTATTACCATGATCATCATAATTATTGTCATCATCATCAGATCGGGTCTCTATTGGAAACGATAAGACATCAGTTGTTCCTGTCTTCCAAGCATGATTCCAATTTCCGTTGCATAACTAAGCTCTGTGACCTGGCCACCGTAAGTTAATTCTGGT
Organism: Morbakka virulenta; assembly: GCA_003991215.1. Classification (NCBI taxonomy): domain Eukaryota; kingdom Metazoa; phylum Cnidaria; class Cubozoa; order Carybdeida; family Carukiidae; genus Morbakka; species Morbakka virulenta. The sequence goes on from RDPX01000015.1 coordinate 3,228,465, forward strand.
CTCCAGCAAGGAACCACTCTGTGACCTGGCTTTCATAAAACTAGGTTCCTCACCGCTAGGTTCTATTGTTGCACAGAATGTCAAGCCATTTGAAGGCATTGACTCTTCATGCAGAGAGTCCATCATACCGAGTATCATTACTGATATAACATTTCCACATGATGGCTAATACCTTCCTAAATCTGGATGGATGTACCACATCCATCAAGTCTTGCTGCAAACTCCCATTTAAATGTCACAGATACCTAACATTAAAGCAGAATATCTTCGATGATTATTGCTAATAGCAAACATTTGAGATTTTCGGTCATGCCAAATTGCTATAATTTCTTGAGATTATGGAGAGCTTACCAAGCTTGAACATGCAGTAATAAATATATATATATATATATATATATATATATATATATATATATATATATACATATATA
>RDPX01000015.1:3231776-3259309 GCA_003991215.1 Morbakka virulenta
ATTAAAACAACATGACAAAACAGCCTGACGATGGAAGAAGTAGCTCTCGAAGTGTAGCTCAGAAAAAGCTTACAGTAGATAGCAACAGTATTAAAACAACATGACAAAACAGCCTGACGATGGAAGAAGTAGCTCTCGAAATGTAGCTCAGAAAAAGCTTACAGCAGAAAGCAACATGATTAAAACAACATGACAAAACAGCCTGACGATGGAAGAAATAGCTCTCGAAATGTAGCTCAGAAAAAGCTTACAGTAGATAGCAACATGATTAAAACAACATGACAAAACAGCCTGACGATGGAAGAAGTAGCTCTCGAAAGGTAGCTCAGAAAAAGCTTACAGTAGATAGCAACATGATTAAAACAACATGACAAAACAGCCTGACAATGGAAGAAGTATCTCTCGAAGTGTAGCTCAGAAAAAGCTTACGACTCAAGACATGATAAAGCTCTTACATCCATGATAAAACATGGTTAAATACGTATGATAATAAATAAATATTATACTCGTTGGTATCAATACATATGGGTTAATATAGTGTTCCTCAAAGATTGTTAAAAGTGACAAGACCTTAAAGACTAAAGAATAGATTTTCGTTCAAAATTAAACAAGAAAAAGATCTAAATGTATCACTCTATTATAAACAGAAGCTTTTAACAATGGAAATTGCCTGATAAGAGCTTTAAGCGAAGTTTCTTCTATTTTAACTCCACACATAATATTAAGCTCAGAGAAACACATTACAAACCTCACTCGCTATCACTGGCGCCTGTGAGTTTTACGGCAATCAAACTAAGCCTCTCTGCCCTGTAATAATGGCTTGATGACTTCTTGTCCTTATCTCAGTCTGGACTTGTTCTTTCGTTACAAAGAGCTATTCAAGAAGATCATTATGTTCTTAGAAAACCATTTATTTTTGTTTTAACACCTCACCATGGGAAACACAAGCAATCCCACTTAAATAGATTCTAGATGTACCGTTGTCCAGATTCTGTTTTTATTTCAGCGCAGGGTAAATGTGATCTCGTGATCGGTTTTCCTTGACTGCCTAATAAAGAGTACTGTTTTTCACTGAAAAGAAGGAACAACTAACATATAAAAGTATAATAGCATAAGCAAGCCACAGTGGAGAGATGAATGGTCGGAAAAGGGCAGTGGAAGGTAGAGACTGTTGAAAACCAGGCAAGAAGGCAAGGAGAAAGCAAAGAGAACACTAAAAATGAAATGATGAAAGTGGAGGATGTAAGATAAATAATAAAGAAAGTAACTAGAAAGTGCTATATGTTACATCAGCTAGTTGGCAAGTGGCTTAAATAACTATGAAGTTGGCAACAGACGAAGGAGAAGCCTTGTGTTTGTAAGGTATATTTCTTTCAATTACCATCACCATGGTCTGTTCGATGAGACTTGGTTGCAAATGACTGAGCCAAGTCATTCGTCATGATCTATTACCCGCTTGCACGGTTGCTAGGCTAGTTCTTGGTGTCTACACAAGAATTGCTCGATGTAAATTTTAACAGGATGATCCACACGTCAGTGCCTATGCTATTCAGGAAAGGATGATCATAGACTAGCTTCCCTTTGGCTCCGAAGTAATGTTTGCAAATTGTAAACAGCGTGTTTTGGAGGCTGGAAGGTTATTTTCATACAGTTGTAGTTCAATCCTCTGTGTTTTCTTCAGTTAATCACAAAGATTGGTAGGCCTGTTCGACCTTCTCTTTGTTTTCCGCATTGATAAAACTTACCTTGTGATTTCTCACTCTGGCATCATAGTCCAGTCGAGTACCAACCAAAACACCTCGACCGAAATAAGAATAGTTTTAACTGCTATATTCAAGTTTATGCGATTACTTCTTCAGGGCACAGAACAACTTGTAGCATTTAGTTGTATGTCCCATTAGGCTTCTCTTTAAGTAATTTTATTTAAATAAAGAACACAAAGGCAAATAAACATACAATGACATTTGAGTAGTTTTTCCTTCATTACGACCTAGTTGTCTCATGTGGGACAGAGGCACAACACATAAGCTCTAAAATTCATGTTTTCTATTCACCCACGCATGACTAATTCATATAATACTCCGTGTCATGTATGAAGAGGGCTTTGCATTTGAGTAATGTCTTCTGTAAAGCGTTTTACGTGGTCCGAGATTTTGCCGAATCCCAAGGCAGCGTATTGTGTTGGCATTTGTTGAGGCCCCTCACCCCCCCCCTTCCCTAGGAAATATCTCTGTTATTGGAGAAAAGGAGGGCTCACTTGGAATATTACCAAGTCTGGATTAAAGTTTGAATATAGATTATTCTGAAATCCACAGATTTTAGGGTATTCTGATATATACGACAAGAATATGACTGCTAGTATTTAAATCTGGGGACTTACAAATTAACGTATGCTGACTACACTAAATTATCTATTATTCCAGGTACACTTTACTGACAGCTGTCGCACATTAGGATCTAAAGCCGTGACAAGTGACTAACAGCCATTGTCCTCTGACCGCGTTCTTGGGAATACCAACGTCATAGTTTCCCAGATGTGTAGATTTGACCCATAAGTGAAATGACATCGCCGAAGGTATTTAAATGCCTCCCCCGAAAAATCAACCCTTGGATACTGAACACATGAAATTGGCTTAATTGTTCTGCTAGGCTTTCAAGTCCCAACGGATTTAACCAGCCAGTTGAAATATATCCAGTATAGGGTTTAAACACGTCACATGATATAAGGATAGCAATTTAAGTCAACTATGCAGGTGTTTTTAACTCTCAGTGCAATTTTTTTGTTTGCCTGTATTGTCGTTTTTACTTAGTAAAATAAAATAGGAACTAGTAGATCTAACGCTTTTAAGTTACTTTAGTTTCCAAAAATAACACTCTAGAGTTTAATTTACTTGACAAATAGTTCAGGACAGAGCCCAGACTCCGATACAGACATCAGAATTGGAGTTTAGTGTTGCTGCTTTTTCCTTTCATCTCAATTTGAAGTTTCGTAACAGTTTTCACCAATGAGGAAATAAAAAGGAAGATAAGGCATGGCATCGGGCCTTACGAAGAACTTCTGACCACAGTAAGAAAATGCGGACATGTAACAAGATTACATGGACTTGCAAAGATATTCCTACAAGGCATGGTTCAAGGAGGAAGAAAGAGAGGACGACAGAAGAAAAAATGGGAGGAGAACATCCCAGAGGGGATACGTTGCACTTTTGGTGAAGCCCTGAGAAAAGCGAGAGACCGAGAAGATTGGAGAGGCGTGGTTGCAAGGTCATCAGTGTCCTCAAGGTCATCCAGACTACGGGATAGGTGAAGGTGGTGGTGGTAAACAGTTTTCTAGTCGTTAATATTAAAAAAGTGTATCTTATTTTTCTACTGCGATACGCTTACTTCATACACTTGGGCAGTGCATCATTTCTCTCAGCGAGTATTGTACAAAGTGGATTGTCTTTGTTGTCGCACTCGGGGATTTTTCTGTAACATAACAGAGAGATTTCTTTATATTTCCGTGATCGAGTTATTAATTGAACTTCACTGTTAATGGGTATATATCGTTATTATTGTTAAGGGCTAATTTGCTCCCTCCTCTAAAAAATCTTGCATTTCGTGACGTCATTTTTCTCACTCTCTTTTACTCTAGTTTAAAGATATACAATAACGAATTTTAAATCTTACGAAGCTTTTTATAGCTTTTCTGTTCTTTATAGAAGTCTTTATATTGCCAGATATTACTCTTTTGAAGGATCCCAACATTAATTCATGGCTTGATCACAATCAATGTGATTACTGTTCCACATAGAAACTATTTATATAGGAAAAAGAAATCGTTACAGCTAAGTAATAGAATTAGCTATTATGTTTCGAAACCTCTTCCTTGGCTGAGTGGTTAAAGAGCTCGACTGAATATTCATCACTCCAAGTGTACGGAAGTTCAAAATCTACAGAGGACAACATTTAATTTGAATTGTCTATTTTTCACATATAATACCTTATAATACTTAAATGTTCAGGAGCATCCCAATACAACAGGTGTATTGTTTTTTAACCAGAAATGAAGTTCTGCCTGGCTACCTTTCCATCCTTGATATCTTAATGGCGCTAAAAGTTATATAATCAATACAAATAACATAATTCAGCTATGAATTTTGCGTCGATGACTTAAGGCCAAATAGTGTTAAAGATTGCAATGGGTTAATGAGAGTTGGAGACTGGGAAGCTGTATGAACGTTGGATTCTAGAGAGGAAGGCAAGATATAACATATCTGCTTGGGCTTAAAATTCTTTGTTTGCAGTGATATTTACGCTATCTTTCAGCACAATTAGGCAGCATACTTTTTTTATGATGCTTTTTAAACCAAGAATAGGTGAGTGCTATCTCACAGACAATTACAACATAAAATGTTGAAGTAACAATCAGGTTATTTCATTAAATAATGTTTATTGAATAAAACAGCACTTAATATTGATTACACCAAAAACAAAGCAAGGATAAAACAGATCGTCGATTTTATTGAATTTACTGAGCTTAATTATTTTGACATAAATTAACTAGAAAGGAAAATTAGCAGCATACAAACATATCGCTGACTCTTTCAATTTTCTTACTAGTGGCTTTAAAATAATTTTTTGTTTGCCTTACGAGAAGGAAAATGTAACATTGTTCGAAACACATAATCCAAGATTCCTCTTTATCAGTCACGTATTAGCTAATTAAGAGCACGCTGTAAAGGTACAATGCGCTATACATAGTTTAACATAAGGAATATACTGATTTTATGAAGCTACGATAAAGTAATATACTTGTTTACTGATAGATATTATAGATAGATACTGATAGAAAAGTATATTTGTATTAAATATACCTTAAAGCAAAATGCGAATTAACTACTAAAGGTACGGTAAAGAAATATATTGACTTCCCAATAATTACGAGAAAATACGAGATGTATACTTTAACAGTAACCAAGTATTCCGGGTTCGATTCCCCGAGCGGGCGACTTTGGAAATTCACAAAAGAAAAAGCCGTCGGTTGGCGTCAGGAAGGGCATCCGGCCAAGAAATTCCTCACTGCCAAATCCAAGTCCCTGTGAAGGGCACCGTCTGAGCCCCAGTACTGGGGGGAAATGACGTTAAAACCATAGAGAAAAAAAAGTATAAGGGTGAAAGACTCAGAAAACTCCAGCCAAAGATAGAACTGGCTGATTATATGCCAATAATGGGACAATAAATACATGGACAATCCACATCACAACACGAAAGACTACACAGTGAGAAACATAAAATTGAATTATCCGCCAATAGAATGAAGAGGGGTGATGGATGAAGGATAGAACTGAGTAGAGATATGGTAATATATATATGTATATATATATATAGTCAGTAGTGAATACCGATATATATATCTATGTCGGATTAAACATCTTATTATATATCCTTTTACGAAAGATGAGTTTTGTACTGAATAATTCTAGATCTGCTTAGATCTTAGAGAGTTAATATTAAATTTGATGTCATAGATCAAATGATTAATGGTAGGGCTGTGCTGAAGTACCTAGTTATGACCACCATTTGTAACTCATCTTCAAAACAATACTTTCCGTTTCATTGGTTTTTATTCAACTAGCCAGGGCCTTTTTGATGTTTAATACTACAATGTTGGTGTCAGACTTCGTACCTGTAGCATTAATAAACTCGTACCTCTTAGAAGAGATCTTTTAATTATCTGTTAGAAAGAAGGTATCACACACTACATGTATAGCATAACACAAATTCTTATATTTTTATACTGATCTGAAGGACAAGCATGTCCCATCCCCGACTTAAGTGATTTGAATACTTATATCAATTTGCTAAACCTTCTTTGATAACTAAACAAGATCCAGCACACTTACAGCAAATCATAAATTTCAAGGAACATTGTGATTATTGATGTAAATATCNAATAGAATTAGCTATTATGTTTCGAAACCTCTTCCTTGGCTGAGTGGTTAAAGAGCTCGACTGAATATTCATCACTCCAAGTGTACGGAAGTTCAAAATCTACAGAGGACAACATTTAATTTGAATTGTCTATTTTTCACATATAATACCTTATAATACTTAAATGTTCAGGAGCATCCCAATACAACAGGTGTATTGTTTTTTAACCAGAAATGAAGTTCTGCCTGGCTACCTTTCCATCCTTGATATCTTAATGGCGCTAAAAGTTATATAATCAATACAAATAACATAATTCAGCTATGAATTTTGCGTCGATGACTTAAGGCCAAATAGTGTTAAAGATTGCAATGGGTTAATGAGAGTTGGAGACTGGGAAGCTGTATGAACGTTGGATTCTAGAGAGGAAGGCAAGATATAACATATCTGCTTGGGCTTAAAATTCTTTGTTTGCAGTGATATTTACGCTATCTTTCAGCACAATTAGGCAGCATACTTTTTTTATGATGCTTTTTAAACCAAGAATAGGTGAGTGCTATCTCACAGACAATTACAACATAAAATGTTGAAGTAACAATCAGGTTATTTCATTAAATAATGTTTATTGAATAAAACAGCACTTAATATTGATTACACCAAAAACAAAGCAAGGATAAAACAGATCGTCGATTTTATTGAATTTACTGAGCTTAATTATTTTGACATAAATTAACTAGAAAGGAAAATTAGCAGCATACAAACATATCGCTGACTCTTTCAATTTTCTTACTAGTGGCTTTAAAATAATTTTTTGTTTGCCTTACGAGAAGGAAAATGTAACATTGTTCGAAACACATAATCCAAGATTCCTCTTTATCAGTCACGTATTAGCTAATTAAGAGCACGCTGTAAAGGTACAATGCGCTATACATAGTTTAACATAAGGAATATACTGATTTTATGAAGCTACGATAAAGTAATATACTTGTTTACTGATAGATATTATAGATAGATACTGATAGAAAAGTATATTTGTATTAAATATACCTTAAAGCAAAATGCGAATTAACTACTAAAGGTACGGTAAAGAAATATATTGACTTCCCAATAATTACGAGAAAATACGAGATGTATACTTTAACAGTAACCAAGTATTCCGGGTTCGATTCCCCGAGCGGGCGACTTTGGAAATTCACAAAAGAAAAAGCCGTCGGTTGGCGTCAGGAAGGGCATCCGGCCAAGAAATTCCTCACTGCCAAATCCAAGTCCCTGTGAAGGGCACCGTCTGAGCCCCAGTACTGGGGGGAAATGACGTTAAAACCATAGAGAAAAAAAAGTATAAGGGTGAAAGACTCAGAAAACTCCAGCCAAAGATAGAACTGGCTGATTATATGCCAATAATGGGACAATAAATACATGGACAATCCACATCACAACACGAAAGACTACACAGTGAGAAACATAAAATTGAATTATCCGCCAATAGAATGAAGAGGGGTGATGGATGAAGGATAGAACTGAGTAGAGATATGGTAATATATATATGTATATATATATATAGTCAGTAGTGAATACCGATATATATATCTATGTCGGATTAAACATCTTATTATATATCCTTTTACGAAAGATGAGTTTTGTACTGAATAATTCTAGATCTGCTTAGATCTTAGAGAGTTAATATTAAATTTGATGTCATAGATCAAATGATTAATGGTAGGGCTGTGCTGAAGTACCTAGTTATGACCACCATTTGTAACTCATCTTCAAAACAATACTTTCCGTTTCATTGGTTTTTATTCAACTAGCCAGGGCCTTTTTGATGTTTAATACTACAATGTTGGTGTCAGACTTCGTACCTGTAGCATTAATAAACTCGTACCTCTTAGAAGAGATCTTTTAATTATCTGTTAGAAAGAAGGTATCACACACTACATGTATAGCATAACACAAATTCTTATATTTTTATACTGATCTGAAGGACAAGCATGTCCCATCCCCGACTTAAGTGATTTGAATACTTATATCAATTTGCTAAACCTTCTTTGATAACTAAACAAGATCCAGCACACTTACAGCAAATCATAAATTTCAAGGAACATTGTGATTATTGATGTAAATATCCTTATGAGCGGTGTCCTGGGAAACATGAAGAATACAGTATAACATGTTTCCATACCTTGCGCAAATTTAAACAGCTGAATTATAATAACTATTTAGAAGCTTATAGTATTTTAATCTTACCTTTTTATATACTAGGGAATTTGATTTTACATAGTAAAAAGGAACTGTTGCTTTCTCTATTGACGCGCTTACCTACAGTATGTTCGGAAATATCGAGGATACTATAATATAACTCACCTTTATGTATTCTTCAAATTACCAAAACTGAATTATATAATGTTGCGAAAAGCTTAACTTATTAGAACATTACTTTTACAAGTGCCAAGTCTACTACTTTTACAGGGAGCAACCTATTTCTAATTTAAAGTATTCTAAATACGATATATACTCCAACGTTCTTAATATATATATTGGTGACTTTGAACAATAATTCCAGTCAAAAGATTGACAGACCATGATCTTAAAACGCTTTGAGAACATTGGAAGGGAAAATTGAAGGATTTTCTATGTAACATGGTCCCAAACATAACTATGTCTATGTTGGAGTCTCTGTAAGGTAAAAATTTCTGTCGGTAAGGAATCAATGTTTACAAAAACGGCTACATAAAATGAAAAGAGTACCCTGGTCTAGACAAGTGGTGAGAACAGTTGTGACGCTTGATCCTATAAAGCACAGGCAACAACATATATGGAATTGATTTTGAACTTACCTTTTGAACACTTTGGCGTTGGGCTAGATTGGGAATTAATGACTGCAGTCGACTGTATTCTAGATTCCTCATGACATTGACTTGGAGCTGTCTCAAAACATGTTCTGATCGTTTACAGCTTTCCATCGTGACAAATTTCAGAGAAACTCCTGTAAAACGATAAACAGATCTGAGTTGAAGAGCTCTCTTTTGTTCTTATTAAATGACATGCAAATGCCTCCCACCGAATAAACTATTCAACAAAAGTCATTGAAATTATTCAATCGATAAGTGAGCAATACATATTCATTGATTTGGTTGAGAAGGAATGTACCTCAAAAGTTCAAAGTCGTGAGAAAGAATGGGCATTTTGGATAGAGATCAAACTCGATGACAGCAATATTGTCGTTGAAAACAAATTAGTGAATAGCGTTAAACATTATTCGAAAACAGTGGAATTATGATAGTAAACATTAAAGTCTATAAACACAAAGATTAGAACAGAGCTTAAAACGTAGTCAGAAAGCTTTTAAAACCAGCAAGCAAGAAAATCTCGTGACATGCAATTGAGTGCTAATCGATACTCAATATTGGAAGAGGAAACTTGTTTGCTGTGGAATAAGAATTTCATGAATAAGTACCAAACAGACCACGGTAAAACTGCAAGGGCTATGTTAACAATATGACTTGACAGTGATATTTTCAGAATTTGAATTAAGTTTGATTATATTTCATTCTTGTGGGCTACTAGTTCAAAAATTCTTAATGAAGTCTGAGCTATTGGTTAAATCTGTTCACACAATGTCCCGAGTGATCTAAATAGTTTTAATCTGGTAGGATGGGCCAAGCTTTTAACTAATAAGTGCTCCCTAAAACAAGGGGAGATCAATGATCAGTCAGAAACCAGCTAATGATCCGACGCATAGGATGATCATTTTGATCGCCTGCTGTTTTTGTGGGAAAGTTCACTCACTATAGAGAGTACAATTAAGTTTTTATTCGTGATGTTCCTCATTTTTAGTCAATTTATAATAATTAATAACAATAATTAATAATAATAATAAAAATGATTTCTTTCACCCCAGATCCCTGGTTGTGACTCGGTGTTCGATCTTAAATATAATTCAATGTAATTTTTACATCATCATCATCATCATCATCATCATCATCGTCATCATCATCATAATAATAATTATTATTATAGAAGATAATTATAATAAAGATAATAATCATGATAATGATTATGACAGTTATTTTTATACGATAGTAATACAGCACGAAGTCTTTGCACCGATATAGTAAATAATAATTTTAAAACATCAGATCGTGTATAAATAAGGTAGGGCCATATGAACTGAGGGTCATGATTTTCCTGCAAAGACATTTGTTTTCCTATGGGATCCATAAAAACTGTATCCAGCAGTAAACAGCAAAGTTAAGAATTTTCTAAATATTCCAGTTTATAGAAACCTAAGGTACATCATCTCGAAAACTTTTCCGTAGTAATCCAGAGCAGCTACTGTTGTTTCAATCAACAGATAAACCTTTGTTCTTCCTCCTTTTCTTGCGTTAGTTTTAATTTGATTTCAAATATTTTCAGGTATTTTCTTCCTGAACACATTGTTTTAGTAAACTAATTATAACCTTCAAAATACAAATACAGGGAATTTAAGAAGCTTGCATTTAATTGCCGAATACATGTCCTTAGTCCGTTGAGTATTCAAGGGCAATGATAGATGATTATTTTAACTCCAAAAGGACCCTTCTGTTTTCCAAGTTAAAAAAAAAGGGGGGGGATGAATGGATTTCTGTACCTGCGTCTATTCACCGCCCTATATGCATTTAATTGGATATTTTGTACCAGTAATGATCACATTAATGGGCCTTTTTACCGAGTTATTTTATATTCAAATTAAAATAAAAAATTGACCATTTGCCTTCCCCCCCCCCAACTCCTCACTTTTTAAATAGTATTTCGGTTAATATAGCAAAGAACTTTTTCACATTAAATCTAAATTGGAAAATGAATGTGTTGTTTGAGTTTAGGTGCACCTACGCCTTATGTCTTAAGCTTCGTAATAAATAGCTTATATTTGCGATGAGGTTCAATTGTGCTCTGTAAAACACGGTGTTATCAGTTGGAAGATTGTGAATCATTTACGACTGTCGACACTTCTGCAGTAGCTGTTGTACAAAAAATTCAAAACTAAAATACTTTTTCCTCAAGTTTCAATCTTCCTTATTAATGTAGTGGCTACAACAAGCTCCTTCACTGATTTTATATTCAAAAAAATTACCAGGAAAAAAATTCAGTTAAATATGTATGCTGTTTTTGGGGGTGGCAGGGAGGTCATGGGTAAGAACCTTAGAAGGCATAAAGCCACTAATTAAGTGTATGGAGCAGTGAAAAAATAAGGCAGAAAAAAGTTAGTTTAAGAGATAAAAGCTGAAAATGAGGTGAAGGCATTCAATTTATATGATAAAAGAAGGCATCCAGAAGCCAAAAACGTCCGCGATCTAGCTGTCTGAAGAATAAAACTACATTTATAGAAGGGTTTATTACAACGAGAAGCTGCAACAGCATAGGGATGAAGAAGTTGGGAGAAAGAAGTCACATGAGATGCAACAAACTGAGCTCATACCAGTGAGGGAATCTCACAAACACACACACACACAGATATATATATATATATATATATATATATATATATATATGTATAATAATGTATATATATATATGTGTGTGTGTGTGTGTTTGTTTCAACTGAAGATTGCTTGAGAGAGCACGAAACTCTGAGCACTCTATTCTGGAAAAAGGAACTCAATCAATATCTATGTATATGTGTGTGTATATGCAGAAAATCTCGAATTCAAATAATATTTCTTATACTTAATTTACTCACTCATTGTTTGCTTGTACATATTTTAATTATTAAGCCCAACTCTGCTTAACTTTGGTGTTTCCTTAGTAAACCTAAAAATTATCACTTTTGAATTTTAAAGAGGCAAGGTAAGAGCTGCTCTTTGAAGATTCCCGGGTATATCTGGATGCATTACTACTAAGAAATGTTACTGTTGTTTTTCTGTGTCGTTTCACCTTTGTTTAGACTGACCACGGGGTCACTAGCGAGCCAGAAAAATACAATGAAAATAAACACTGCATATAGTCTAAGTCTTGTACAGTGGTTATGTCATTTCAGTCGACAAGAGGTCGACATGTTGGCACAAATATACTGTAGAATATACTTAAGATATGTTAGAGAAGTCTTTGGCAAACAACGAATGCGTAATTCACCGTTGTTCATCGCAAGTATGTTCAAGTGAACAATTTCATTCAGTCCCCAGAATGCCAGATTTTCGACAACTTTCCGGGGAAAAAAAGATTGATTCATAACATTTTCCGAACAAAAAATACCATCAACAGGATTAAGAATAAGATTAAGAGAATGGTGTATGTACGTTTTTAGTATAGCAGTATGTTAGATTGGTTTTGAGTACTAGAAATGACCCAGATATACGTTTTTATCTTGATGAAGTGACAGGAAATTGACATGTCGGAAGAGATGGATGACTCATATCAGGACAAGAAAGCTATGGTCAGCACAGAAACTAAAAGGATGAGAGTGGCCAAAGAATCTATTTGTTTAAAAAGTACGTTGATGGATTCCTTCGTTATCTCTTCTTTGACGTAAGGTATTCAAACGTGGTCACTTGACAAGAAACATTATTTGAAACTACAGGTGGCTCAGACGACAATGTGAAAATCTATGCTTCGATACACGCGGAAAGATAAGAGAGGAATTGACAGTGCAAGCAGAAAAACAACAGGTGCATGAAACATTGTTTAAACTGTACATAAGAAATAAAATGAAATGAGCGGGTGGCTTTGGAAGAATAGGAAGAGAAGGTGGCCAACGAATATAATAGACAACATACCAAGTAACCATACGACAGCAAGAGAGAATGACGCAGAAAAGGAGGATATGAAAAGATTTATTGCTGGCACTCAAAAGGACCATGGTGCCAGAATAAGAGAGCTGAAAGCAATATTCAGTACTGAAACCAACATCCTTAAGGCTGATAGATAGAATCAAACAGCACGTGACCAGTGCTTTTAGAGAAAAACCCCGTGTTCGACAAGTTCCATAAAAAAACAATGCTTGGGTACCAGCAAAATTGTGAATTCTGATTATTCTATAGCACAAAATGTGTTGCTCAAATTGCGAATTCAGTGAACATTTCGAGATAAATCAGTTCAAAATGATTGGCTGAGCTAGGTCTACCTTTCATTAAGGAATATCAGAGACAATTTATGTTGAATTATCATCACCTCCTCTTTGCAACTAAAAATAATTTGTTTATTTTTTACAATTGTTTCAGACAGCCAGTCCCCAAAAGTGACTGGCTTTCCTCAGCTTGTTAAGAAAAACTGACGGGTTTTCTTGATCATCTCTTTGTTGTCAGTATTGCACAAAAAACACACTTGCTTTCAGCTTTCTTATTCTGGCGCCTTTGGTCCAGTCGAGTGACAGTGAAATAGCTATCGACCAAAATGAACATTATTTTAATAGGGATTTGTTAGTTTTTTACTACTAATTGTTTAATTGCGAAGATCTTTATAGAAATATTTTAGAGAAAGAGGAAATACAATTGAGAAATAGAAGCTGTGGCCTTGACTCCTTCAAATGGGATCTTTTTACCAAAATTTTCGAAACAAATCTTGATATTTACATTTATTTTGGGGCTGGATGAAACGTATGCCCTAGGTCTGTCACTAAAATGCACAATTTAGGGGGATTATAAGTTTTCCTTGGTTCAGGATGCCCTTTGCATTTTTTAAGGCCGTCTACCGCACTATTATATTGTCATGGGGATGTACTTTTAGAATACATCCCAGAATAGTATCCAGCATTTATGTAACATCGGACTTTATAACAGCTAAAGAAATTTTGGGCTGAGTAATGAACCTGACAAAGCAATCGCTATATCCTGTGTAAGAAAGAGGGATGTCACATCCCATTTGTCTTATGAAGATGATATTATAACCAATTGTGAATACTTTTTCTTTAATTATTTGCTTTTTTTGAATATTCATATCCAAAAATATTCAGGAACAGTAAAAATAATATTTTCTACTAAATATGCTCTTGTTTGAGGTAAAATTAATCTAAGACAGTCAAGAAAAAAAACTGTGGTTCTTTTCTTTTGTCCAAATTAAAGTAACAAATATAGATTTTGGAAGGCAAGATATAAATGTCTGCAAACAGTATTTGATGAAAGGAGCAGTTACGGAGAGTAAAAAGCCAAAGAACCAAATAGAAAATACATGATATGATACAGAGATTGTTAAGGCCCATCATTTGATGTCATGGATATCATAGTGTAACCAAAGCATTATTTTTCTGATATTATATTTGTTGAAATATGCTGAAAAAAGGAGGATCTTCAGATTACTCAGTGAGCAAGATCCTGTGCCATCTGAAGATCCTGCCCCATCTGTGAGGTCCTACAAATTGGGTTAAAATATAATAAAAAGAGATAATTAGAGCAATACTTGGATATTTATTTAAAGTCAAAGTCAAAGATGTTAAGGAGTTTTTCTATATAATGTATAAACTGGGGAGTCTTAACTCAAGGGACGTCGTTCTTTACCATTGCATCTGGTAATCGAGAGGGTGAATCTTGGTTCTTCGGTGAAGGAGACGGTTTCTTTAATAGATAGATAGATAGGTGGATGGATAGATAGATAGATGATTATATAGAGAGATAGATAAATGAATAGATANATAGACAGATAGATACATAGATAGGTGGATTAGCACACATATCGATATATAGAAAAGGAGGCAGAAAGATAGATAGATAGATAGATAGATAGATAGATAGATAGATAGATGGATAGATAGATAGAGAGATAGATAGAGAGATAGATGAAAAGATAGATAGATAGATAGATAGATGGACAAATAGATAGATAAATGGATAGATAGGTGGATAGATTGATAAATGGATAGATAGGTGGATAGATGGATAAATGGATAGATAGATAGATAGACAGATAGATATATAGATAGATTAAGAGAAAGATAAAAAGTGAAATGGATAGTGAGGTAAAAACACGAGCAGATGGTCAGTTCTTTAATTTATAATTTACAGATGTTTTGCAATAAATAAATGAAACTAAAATTGAGCTAACATTTAAAACCACCCTGCTCTTAAGGTTTCTTATTTTTTTTTAAATTTCTAAACCTTTGCTTTTACTACATTTTTATTCCGGAAATTTTACATTTGTTTTATAGCAACATTGAAAATCGGCTGTGATAAAACATTAACCTCAACCAAAGAAACAATTACCATTGTTCAAATTTTTTTAAGACACAGCTGTTGTTACTAGACATCCTCAGTTACCGAATGAAAAAGGTATTTTATAACTAAGACTGTTGCAGTAGAGACTAAAATTCAGGAGTTAATTTTTATTTGACTTGCGGTAAAGTATTGAACTTTAATTATAAAATTTGTTTTAACAGCCTGAAAGGAATGATTGATGAGCATGCTCTTCTCCCTTTTACATATGCAAGGTTTGGTATTGGTCTTGGATAGAAACAGTGGGAAGTGGCAGTACCATTTCAATGTCGTGAGATTTTCAGGTGTTTTGTGTATTTCTATAAATACAGACAAGTGAAAAGAGATAGGTGGGAGAGAGTCATTTATGAGCGCTTTGCGGTAAAGTCAATTGAATTGATCAAAGAAAGAAGACGAAGCGAGTACAGCTGGCCTTGTAAGTGTCGAAATTATTGTGTATGCTTTTCATAATTCAACTTTAGAATTAAAAGATATGCTTTGATGGAAAAGGGGGTACAATAAATGAACCAATCAAGGAAAGATTATTTAACAGAATTCAAAGTAAAATGATAGGCATCTGGTCTAGTAATAAGTTTTTCCTGTAAAATGCAATGGACAATCTCAGAGTAAAAAGTATATTTCTTCTAATTGAGATAATCCTACCCAAGGTTGTAACCTTCTTCACTTTCGTAATGTCTGACCGTTTCCAAATAAGATTGATTACAGTAGCACGTATAGCATCAATTGGCTGTTATAGTATTTTAAATAGTAGTACAAATGAAACCATGGGATTACAATAAGCCTTATAAATATTCAAGTCAGTAGGTTAATGAAAACGAATCCAGGAGACAATCTATCGATTCACTTCAAACATCAGGTGACAAATTCATTTTCTGACAACTTAAAAATCAAGGTTACTACTTAGGAGATGGTGTAGAAATCCTTCTAGACAAACTTAACATCAGTTTAAGAAAAATAGGATATAAAATTAATTATAGAAACCTATCAAAACATGCATTTGATACCAATTTCAATATTACCGAGTCTAAAATCCTATGATGCAAGGCAGAAAATCTTGTTGTTACTACGAGAAATATTATACCTCTTACCTTGAAATACTTGCTGTATGATGTACGTTTAACCAGTGTCTGCAATATGGAAATGTTGACGAGTGTACCACTCGTCAGAAATCGTTAATCTAACTTTAAGTTTGGCCCTGAACATTGCTTTAAAGAGCAGAAGGTCTTCAAACAGGTGTTTTTCAAAAAACTAAATTTACTTTTAAAACCAGCATCACCAGCACAGATGGGCCAATCGTATGCAATAAAATCAACCCACTGACCAATCAAATAAAAGCACCCGTAACCGCGCGTCTACACAACTGGTCTATCATTATCAACTTCTCCTTCAAAACAGAAATCAACGCGAACACCCGGTCAAACAAAGACGGCTTTTGCGCGGGAAATTCTTGAAAGAAAGTATTTGAACTCTTAGCAACCAAGTCACAAAAGCTCGATCGCACGTGTTCGAAATATTTGTGAACCAGAGGGATAGAATACTGAACAACCCTCGCAGATGTTTATTTACTCAGACTTAGATTGTTTTAACCAGAGTTAGAAATTTCTTCCATTGACTTTGCAAACATAAAAGAAGAATATTTGAATCGGTCATTCGCAGCTCTAGTGGAGAAACCAAAGAAATTATATCTAATCAAACACACAATAAAAAAAAAGAAGAAAATAATTTGACCTACATTTGTGAGTAACTGATAAGCTCGAACACTTCTTTTGTAAATTGCTCATGCAAATACTATTCTATGAGCTGCTACATTGGTGATGTTAGTTTACATGTCAACTTGAGGCTCTGAAATTTTGGATAGTATTTTTATGGCACTTAAGTGTTCATAATTACAATCAATTATTTTTAATGGTTTTATAGGATTAAAAAGTGCACTGGGAACGAAAGCCAGTAAAAGGAACTGCTCAACATTATACCTTTTAATCTGGCACTTCACTTTGTTATTCCCAGAAACATTTCCCCCTTATACTAACTCAGTTACTGTTAAGATTAAGGAAAAGAAACGAAAAGTAGACAATAACATGTGATTGTACCAGCTAGGTTCTATTTATATGCCCCTTTTCTTATACTAATACTGCAACCACTACAGTTTTCATTATCTTTAATGCTGATACTATCATAACTGCTCAAATTTTATTATGTTCAAGACTGCTACAGCTATTTTTGTTACTACTACTGCTATTACGCTCTAATCACTATTACTGCTCCTCCCAGTACTACTTGTAATAATTTTAGTACCGGTACTACTATTACTAATAGTACTAATGCAGATTTAACTATTAACGGTTCTAATGCTATCATCTTAACTACTGTTCATACTTTTGCTCATACTACTAGTTATATTAATATCCATGCTACAATATTAAAACTACTACTACTATCAGTGCGGGATTTTACTGTTAATTGTATAAATAATCTAAGGATGATTAATTATTACAACAACAAGTACTACTACTACTACTACTACTGCTGCCACTTTCACTATTACTATCATTATTGCTTTTATTGTTATAAGTATTACCACCATCACTACTACTAATACCATTACTACTACTATTAATGCTACTACTACTATTATTACTATTACTATTATTGATACTACTACTATTATTGATACTACTACTATTATTACTAATGCTATTATTACTACTACTTCTCCCACTACTTTTACTATTAAGTTGTAACTCTGATCGTATTACTCTTTTACGTTCCAATGTGACTTCTTCATAATAATCATTCTCCTGCTGTTTATCTTCTACTGCCTCATTTTGCTCTTCTAATAGAAGGTAAGAATTATTTGCAAGTATTATTTGGTTAAAGCCTGATAGTCTATATAGAGATAGGCTATTATGATCAAACGTGAATCAAATATAATTTAATACTGAGGTTTATGATACCCTTTAAGCTTGTATAATGCTATAATAGATCATTAAATCATTTGACTCAGACACTAGACCATCTACCCAAATTTCCTTGCTTATTAATCCCCCCCCCCCACACACACACATTTTGATTCCTTATTTAAATTTCCTCTGCCCATCCTTCTAATTTTTATGACTTTTAAACACCAACCACTACTACTCGCCACTATCCATACCCAAATCACTTACTTATATCATTTGTGTTTATCCCCCCTATTTTCATTTGTATACTGTATCTATTCGATATTTTCCCTTTTTTGTCGGCTATTTCTTTTTTAGTGTCTTGCGTAACTTCTTTTACTATTTATACTTATTCATTGTTTACCTGCTATAGACCCAGCAGGCAACATTCAGAGCTTTGCTCAGCAAGATCTATTGTAAAGACATATTTGTTTCACTTTTCTCTTTACCGTCGATTCCATGCATAATAAAGAAGGAGACTGTCTTTTTTGTACTAGTGGGTCACCCCTCATTAAGGCTAAAAGCCACTCGAGGATGAGGGTTGATGGTATATAGACAGATAGATGAATAGGTAAGTAATAAGGAGTATTATCGCGGTAGTTTTTCATTGTGCTTGGAAATTGCAACTCGCGACTCTGCGAACGGAAACCACAGGTTGTAACCACTTGATTGCAACACAGTATATGGAATTAAATCACCTTTTTATAGTTATTGGTTTGTAGTCTTTATCACTCCAGTGGGAAGGGGTCAAATTAAATTCGATTAATTTCTAATTAAATGAGAATTGATTGAATTTGACCCTTCCTTCAAAAATCTTTCCTTTGTTATTGTCTTTTTATAAGCCATATTACAATGCAATGAAAAGATGGGGAATTACATGTTTGTACATTCTGAAAAAGACACTGGATGTTTTGTAATTCCTTGAAAAACAGCAACAACGACAAAAAAAAAGAAGATAAAGTATGGTGACAAAAAATAGTAAATAACGGTAATGACAATACACAAAACGATAAATATTATTGTAATAGTAAGCTCAACATAACAATTATAATAATAATAGAGGAAGATCCCAAATTTAGTTAAGAGAGTTATTCTTCACACAAAATTATGTCTAATTAGTCATTCAAACAATAATTATTGTTAATAATTATTGTTTTATCCTTAATAATTAATATTATCCAGGAAATGTAATACTGACATACGGTAATATCCTGCCAAAAATCATATTGAAAAATAAAAATCCTCAGGTTTTTCTCAAAGTTGCTGGAATTTTCAGAAACATAGTAGGTCAATTCACATGTTCGAAGTATATTTACTATCTATAGATTTTAAAAGGTAGAGGTATTTGGCCTATTGTGATTCCTACATAAAGTTATTCATGGCCCAGGATAACTATAATATTCCACTTATATAGAACAGCCTCTACTATGAGTTGTGTGGCAACTGTACCAAATCGACTCTTACTCTGATATATTCCAAAAGAGCTAATGTTAGAAGGTATTGACATTTCTTGTGTAGTTCTAACAAAATCCGCGTGAGCAAGGCTATATTTAAATTTTGTCGATGTGTAAAGAGTCTACTGAAGCAGTAGAAGAGTCAACTTTAAATCAGGATGATCACAAGTCATCACTTCATAATTTATTTTAAATATAAGTGATTTCTCTGAAAGAACAGCGCCATACGAAAGCAAAAGAGACCGCAGAAAAACCACCACAGTCATTCTTACATTATCCTAGACCAGCCTGTTTCTACTCATTTTGTAAACTATCAGTCTCCTTTTTGTAAAGCCGAGTAGACTATAATGTATAGTCACATAAAACAAAATTAAAATTTCTTGAAATAAATCAGTTGTGGAAGTGACGAATCCACATGGCGGGAAATCTGGCCTGCCTTTTTCAGTCTTTATTCTCACATTTATGATATTACCATAATTGTGAGAAGTGCAGAATCACAATACATGATGTGAAGCACAACAGAGAGAGAGAGAGAGAGAGAGAGAGAGAGAGAGAGAGAGAGAGAGAGAGAGAGAGAGAGAGAGAGAGAGAGAGTTTAAATAAAGATGATTTTGAGAATTATATGCACACAAGAATCAACTACAAATAAACTGAAACTTTGAGAATAACCAAATAAGAACAGGAAGATAATAGGAATAGCTTATCGGATATTGTTCCACTTCTATGGGTACAGTATGTAAGTTGAAAAATAACACTTGCCTGCATTTAAAAACTTTTTTCAAAGGTCGAAAGTTTTTCAACTGATTTGTGCATTTTTTGGTGCGTTAAATCCAAAAATACCATTCATTTTCTTTGGTGAGATCAAGTTTTAGAGATATGGTTAGTGGACGTTTTGACCCTTGAATAGTACTCAGCTCAAAAAAACAACAGGGCTATAGCTGGTCAAATCTTTCTTTTTATATAGAAAACGAAACTGGAGGACCCTTTATCTAAAAACAAAATTGTATCCGTCTTTAACTTTAGAAAATTGAAACTGAACTTTTTTCTGTTTACACCTGGATGATCATTTATTGTTTAGCGGAGCTGAACTCCAGTCAGTGTGACTTGAAATCGCAAGTAACAGATGTAGTGTTTCTATTTAGTATTTTAGATCAAGAGAGAATGAATCGCAAATGTACAAATAATACTGACAGGTTCTGTTATATATGTGGTAATGTGATTCTTCCTGGTCGTCTTGCAAATATAACTAATTTTGTGAAGAAAGCATATCATGCCTTCTTTGGAGTTAAGCTTGGAGACCAAGACAAGCCACTTGCACCCCATGTTAGTGGTAAAACATGTGTTGAGAACTTGGGTGATTGAGGAAATAACAAAAGGAAATGTATGCAATTCGTTGTTCCTATGGTGTGGAGAGACGGTAAAGATCATGTGACAGACTGCTATTTTTGCATGACCAATCTTCAAGGAATCAATTGCAAAAACAAGCATTGTGTTCAGTATCTTGATGTTCCTTCCGACTGCTGTAAGACCAGTCCCTCGTGCTCCAAACCTACCTGTTCGCTACCCAGATGTTACAATGGAATGTAACTCTGAATCGGAATCTGATAATACATATGACAGAACAGAGGGTGAAGAATACATGCCAGAAGAGAATGACCGGCCAGTGCCTCTAACACAAGCAGATCTCAGTAACCTGATAAGAGACCTAAAACACTCAAAGAAATTGGCACAGCTTCTGGGTTCTGGTCTTTGTGAGAACAATTTCCTGGCACTTGGAACAACATCCTATTAAGCGTGAAAGAGAAATGAGACTTATTCACAATCCAGAGGGACTCGTGATTAAATGAAATCATTGGGGATGGAATATGTTGCTACGGAATGGAGATTTTTAATCGACTCGTTTAGCAGAAGTTCCAAGGCAGTTTCCCTTCATAATGGAAATAAATACTCTTCGATTTCAATTGTTCATTCTGTGCAAATGAAAGAAATATACGACAATATGCATCAGTTGCTCCTAAGTGATGAACAGGGAGAGAGTTTCCACCAGGGCAGTGGGATGTGAACTTTCCTGCAGACTACTCTTGGTGTTTGAAACGAGATGTGATGGGTGCTCAGCACAGGAAAAAGTCACTAAAAAGGCCCTTCATCTATGATTAGCTTTCGTCTAATAATAATTGTCTAAAGTTTGCTGGATAAAATGCATGCTTTTTGTGAAGCACTAAATCCAAAATTAAAGGTAATATATTGCACCAAAGGGTTTTAATAACAGTTCTTTTTCAATCTCTTATCTCAAAAACTTGACCTGATTGGACAAAATGAGTATGACCTTTGGATTTTGCATAGCAAACTACCCTAGAATCAGCTATCACATGCTTCACCTTTGAAACTACGTATGCCAGTGTAATCTATCACCCTGAAAGTTAATATCTTTACTTAAAAATATTAACTCTGTACCTTTTATACACAAATGTATCAAGTGAGACTTTTTATTTATAGGTTACTCAACTAAAGAAAGAAAAATCACATGTTTATATATTCACATATACACATTACTATATAATTATAATATTTTTCCGATAACAGAATTATATCATTGTATGTTTTTCAATTTTTCTCACAAGTGACAAACTATTACATTTCACTCAACCTTATCTTTATCAAATACACTTGGGAAAGAACAGTTTTTCACACAGGATAAACATCTAGTTTATGAATAAATGGAGCCAACAATGTTTAGTTTGATGCAAAAATTTTCGACATAACTGTCATCTTCAGACAATTACAATATCTGAAAACCACAAAAAACACCCCTACAACTTTTGAGTTTTAGCTATCACAAAGACAGAAGTGCTAATACAGACTAACAACTACAGCCACAGCTAAAAGACTAAGGTTGAAATCAGAAACATGATTAGAGATCAGAAAACATACTGATTACATCTTAATGTGGATATCCTCCAGATATTGGCACGAGAAGAGAACCACCTGTTGCCCCTAGAAGCCCTCCATATTTGAGAGCTCAAACCCCAGATAAACACTACGGACGAACTCAGAAGCAGGGAGCTCACGATTAAGATGTAATCAGAATGTTCTCTGATCTCTAATCATGTTCTGCTTTCAGCCTTAGTCTTCTAGCTGTAGCTGTAGTTGCAATTGTTAGTCTATATTAGCACTTCTGTTTTTGTAGATAGCTAAGACTCACAAGTTGTTTGTTTGGGGGTTTTTTGGTGTGTTTTTCAGATATTGTAATTGTCTGAAGATGACAGTTATATCGAAAATTTTTGCATCAAACTAAACTTTGTTGGCTCCATTTATTCATATCTACTCGTCGCCACCATCCAGTTTTTAGTGAGCCGTAAATTAATGATAAACTTTTTTTATTAATAAGATAATGAAAATATGAAAACCTTCATCACCAAAACCTAATTAAAAAAATATTTTTCATGGCATAGAATAAAAATCAATGTCCTGAGAGAATTATATTGCTAAGCATACCCTCTAAAACTCTTTGCACAGATTAAGATTGGATAAAAAGATAATACAGTCTCACCTAATTAATTTTGTTTTTAGAAATAGGACATTTGGATAAACAGCATTAGTTTCTAACTACTTAGCATTTTGTTTGGTCAACCATTTAATGATGCAATACATATATCTTGAGGCAAACCCTAACTATACTTAGACTTTGCAATTTATACATTTGGAAATTGAAAATTTTTCTAAATCATAAACCACAGGGTTCCAGTGCTTAAAGAAATTCAGCACAATTCTCTGCCAGCATTCAGAGAGTACTCTCCAATCCACTAGGAAGGCAAAAATGCAAAAGGCAAAGGATATTTTCCTACTAACTAGTAAGTAAATACGAGTAAAGGGAGTTAGGAAAACATTCGAAATATAAGTTTTGCTTGCTTTCTATTAAGTTTACAAAAGAAATGTAAACCATAAAGGTGTATATTAATTTCCATACAAGAATTCAAATTTCAGCTTTTCTTATACCTATTAGTTTGATGTATTGTGTCTCAAACACTTATTTTTAAAGTTTATCTGTTTTTTTCTGCATTTTCACTCTGATGCAATTTTTGTTGAATGACAGCATATTACTATATAATAATAATAATAATAATAATAATAATAATAATAATAATAGTAATATTCTTTGGGATTTCCCGATTAACACAGATAGGACTATCCAAGCCAACAGACCCGACATAGTAATTAAAGATCGAAAATCAAATACATGCACCTTGATAGATATGAGTATACCAACTGACAGAGACATTGCCGTGAAAGAGTTTTACAAACTTAGCAAGTATAAGGACTTGGAAATCGAAATTNTGCAAAAGGCAAAGGATATTTTCCTACTAACTAGTAAGTAAATACGAGTAAAGGGAGTTAGGAAAACATTCGAAATATAAGTTTTGCTTGCTTTCTATTAAGTTTACAAAAGGAATGTAAAACATAAAGGTGTATATTAATTTCCATACAAGAATTCAAATTTCAGCTTTTCTTATACCTATTAGTTTGATGTATTGTGTCTCAAACACTTATTTTTAAAGTTTATCTGTTTTTTTCTGCATTTTCACTCTGATGCAATTTTTGTTGAATGACAGCATATTACTATATAATAATAATAATAATAATAATAATAATAATAATAATAATAGTAATATTCTTTGGGATTTCCCGATTAACACAGATAGGACTATCCAAGCCAACAGACCCGACATAGTAATTAAAGATCGAAAATCAAAAACATGCACCTTGATAGATATGAGTATACCAACTGACAGAGACATTGCCGTGAAAGAGTTTTACAAACTTAGCAAGTATAAGGACTTGGAAATCGAAATTCAAAGAATGTGGAAACTGAAAACCACAACAATCCCCGTGATAGTAGGTGCATCAGGGATGATCAAAAAAGGCACATAAAAATATTTAGACAAAATACCCGGGGAACCACAGCTTCAAGAAATTCAAAAAATTGTTATAACTAGTACAGTTCATATCTTACGTAAAACCATTTCAATTTGAAATACTTGTATGTAATTATACTTCTTTTTATACGAACGTTTAAATTAAAATTTTTTAAATACTATTATAACATTTATTTCTATACTGATTTTGTACTGAATTCGCCGTTTCGCTAATTTTGATGATCGTGTTTTGTATTCTTATATGCGCGTAGCTTGTATTATTTAGTATTTGTTGTTTGTAAAAACGTCTCTTAAAACCTTTGTTTGCCCCAGGTCACTGGGAGTGAGTCGGTGAACAATAGTAACAAATAGCTAACTTTATGAAAATGCATAGTAAAAATAATAATTTGATCTTTGGCATACATAACAACATGGCTTTTTGTGCTATTCATTGTTGTTTTTGTCAACAAACAGGACAATAACAAATATCCAGTCTGAATTTAATAATTCAATACCAGACTTAGTACTTGTACTAGGATATCTTTCCATGTATTGTTAGCTATCAGACTAGGAGTGGGAAGTACTGCAGTCATAAGTTGTTGTCATACAACAACAACCCCTTGAGCAATGTGCCTTTCATCACTGGTTGTGGGGCGGCACTTGCAAGGTTGAAGTGATGTTGCCATTTTTATTTGGTTTTCTATTTGTCTCGCTCTTGTGGCTACAGTACATGCCCCTGCATTCAACCTACCTGGCTTGTTGCTGGGCGGTGAATGCGGGTTTATCATCCATCCAGCTCTAGATGGTGTGTAAACACTCGAAAATAATAATAATAATAATAATAATAATAATAACAGTTGAAAAATAATAAACCTGAAGAGGGAATTGATAAGGCTCTGGTTGTTGAGAAAAGCGCTAGTTGTACCAGTGATAGTAGGTGCTATGGGATAAGCAAGCAAAGGTTTCAATGGATGGATGGAAAAACTAGAGATTGAAGTAGGTGTTGGGGTGGTACAAAAAACAGCCGTGTTGGAAACAGCCAAGATACTTCGAAAAGTATTGGAGATGTAAGGTGAAAGAAACCTCTTGGCCCTTGGCTGTTAGTTGTGGCTTGCCCAAGAGGTGTTATTCGGCTAAAAAAAGAAAAGTCTGTGCAAAATACAAAATGCAAAATGAAGATAATAATATTAATAGTTCGGTTGGGCTGAGTATCGAGTTTTTACTTTGTTACTTAGTCCTAAGGTCTTGGGTGAAGCCTCGCTACGGAAACCGTTTTAAGCAGAATGGGTCACTTAAACTGGGAAACCTAAACAGGCCCCACCTGCAACGTCATGTGCTGCTTTAATTAATATCAATATCGCACACACTTGGGTGTGGTGCATGCACCCAGCTTTCCCTTATCGGGCTGGGAGTCAGATTGGTTTGCTGGGGTTTCTACCCCTGAGTCCCCCGTGGGCTCGTATTGATCTACCACTCAATAATAATAATAATAATAATAATAATAGTAATAATAATAATATAATAATAATAATAATAATATAATAATAATAATAATAATAATAACATGGTGTTGAGGTTCCTATTTACTGCTGTTTTTGTCACCAACAGGGCAATAATATGCAATAATAAATATCTAGTCTAAATGTAATAAATATCCCGTCTGAGGGTAATACTGTAATACCAAATTTAATACTAATACTGAGCTATCTTTCTATGTATTGTCAGTTATCAGGCCATGAGTGGGTAGTGCTGTGGTCATGAGTTGTTGTCATACAACAACAACTGGTTGAGTAATGTCCCTTTCGTCGCTTTTTTTGGGAACCACTTGTAAGGTTGAAATAATGCTGCCATTTTGTATTGATTCTATTTCATTATAGGAGCCCTGGCTTAGTGGTTAGTGCAGTTACACAGTAACCAAGAGGTTCCTGGGTGATTCCTTGAGTTTAGCGAGGAGAACTTGGAACTTTACAAAAGAAAAAGTAATTAGTTGGTGTCAGGAAGGGCATCCGGCCAAGAAATTCCTCACTGCCAAAACAAAGTCTCTCTGGAGAACACCGTCCGAGCAAGCCCCAATTGCTGGGGGAAAATGACGTTGAAATTAAAAAAATCTATTCTATGTCACTCTTGTGGCTACAGAACATGTGCTTGCATTCAACTTTTCTGACTTTGTTAAATTACACCCATCCTTCACTAGATGGTGTGTGTCCACTCGCTAGTAATAATAGTATCAAAATACAGTTTAAGAATCTCCTGGAAAGAAGAAGGTAACTAACTGAGATAACGCAGGTTCTGTTCGCTACTTTTCTTTATTAGATAAAATATTGAAGAGGTGTGACTAAATACTGTAATTTGTAGGTCTAATTAAAAAATATTATGTTGTGTTATTTATTGAATATTCTCGATGTATCGAAAACAAAAACTGCATTTTTCACCTCTTAAGCAGCTATTTTGATTATGTAGTCCTAAATCCTTGGATTTCTTTTGAAAATAAAGCTGTCCTTATCTCACTTCTGACAAAATGACAAAAATGTAATGGTATTTTCTTTCGTAAAAAATATTAAATTTCCTTTTTCAAAAGAGTTTTTGTTAGTTTCGTTGAGGAGAAATAATTTAGTTTTACTGTTGGTGAAAAATAGCTTAAATTGTTCATTAGCAGTTTAGTATGTCCCTGGTGAAAAATAGCTTAAATTGTTCATTAGCAGTTTAGTATGTCTCTGGTGAAAAATAGCTTAAATTGTTCATTAGCAGTTTAGTATGTCCCTGGTGAAAAATAGCTTAAATTGTTCATTAGCAGTTTAGTATGTCCCTGGTGAAAAAAAGCTTAGCTGTTCTTTTCATGAGCAAAAATTTTACTTCTTCCTGTAATAGCAAAACTTTTATTTCTTCCTGTAATAGCAAAACCTTTAGTTCTTCCTGTAATTGCAAAAAAAAATATTTCTTTATGTAATAGCTAAAATTTTACTTCTTCCTGTAATAGCAAAACTTTTATTTCTTCCTGTAATAGCAAAAATTTTAGTTCTTTCTGTGATAAAAATTTTAGCTCTTCCTGTAATAGCAAAAATTTTAGTTCTTCCTGTAATAGCAAAAATTTTAGTTCTTCCTGTAATAGCAAAACTTTTATTTCTTCCTGTAATAGCAAAA
>RDPX01000015.1:3274013-3319835 GCA_003991215.1 Morbakka virulenta
TTTTTTATTTCTTTTCATCAATTATCTATACAATACCCTACCTTATAAACTACCCCGCTGCACCGGGCTGCCAATCAGTTGACCTGGGACTTCCCTCAGCGGAGGCTTTGGATTGTGCACGTTTCTAAAGTACAAGAGTCTAGCAGAACTAAAAGAAGAAGAAGAATCAATTATCTATTGCCATCAGATTAGAGAAAACTTGTAGATCTCAGAAAATTATGTTTTTGTTACACTTACCATTTCCAGATGAAGCTATTAAGTGGAAAGATATTAATAGTATTTTATTTACCTTAACATGACAAAAGCCATCTGGCAGAGTAACACAGAAGATCCAATACTCATATTATCCTGCGGTGATATTCCTAATCCATTTCTTTTTATCAGTTTTTCATGCTGGCTATTTCCAGCAAAAATATCTGAATGGTAAGGTTAATATGTTATGCACAAAATGGATCATCATGCTGAGTCACAGGATCTGACAATCCTTTGAAAACTATTTCCCCGGTCAAAAACATAATAGCAGTTTTTAATTTATCTGGTATAAATAAGATTCAGTTTCATTTTAAATGACTGAGTCGACTGAGCTAATTTCGTTTTTGAATCTGGTTTACTCCATGCGTCAGCTCCATTGAATGTAAATAAGAATTTGTGTTTCGCGTCGCTGGATCATGGCATAAACTAAACCCGGAAGCGAAATTAGCCTCGTCGATTCAGTCATTAAGACCAAACTGAAATATTTTTACCGAGAATATTGAGATAAAGCTGATCCACTTAACAATAACAATTAAATTTTCTTACTTTAGGGATTAATAATAATAATAATAACAACAATAATAATGATGATAATATGTTAAATTGGAATAACAATGAATGTAGAACACGCTCAAAAAACAGCACTGTTAGGTACAGCACGAACCTTACGATTGGTCCTAGGGCATTAAAGCTACAGATAAAAAATATAATAATGATAATAAAAATAATGATTATGATGATGTTGATAGTAATAATAATGGTAATAATAGTAATAATAGTAATAATAGTAATACTAGTAATAATGGTAATAATCGTAATAATAGTAATAATAGTAATAATAGTAATAATAGTAATAATAATAATAATAGTAGTAGTAGTAGTAGTTTTACACGGTTGTTACTAGGTGATATCTAGAAATGCAGACTAAAAGCACTCTTTTGTTACTCGGACAATTGGAAAACAGTCACTTAATTGTTTTAGTTAATGGAACTAAACCCTAGGGTAATTATTTTCAAAATAAAGTACTCAGTGGTATCCAGTGGTAGATAGTCAGCTAGTCTTTGTTATCGTAAAGATATGAACCAGTTACACTTAAGATGCAGCATTTCTCGTGTCCCTCTAATATCCCACTGTGTTATTACCAAAAAAAAAGAGAGAGAGAGAGAGAGAGAGAGATGTAATAATTTTATAGGGTAAAGTAGATACTACATACACCACTGAAGGAAGTATGGTTGGTGACCTTTACCTCAGACAGTTTTAGGGCACCACATTAACCAATTTTGTGCGGAATTATGATTTTAAAAGATCATAAAACACGGAACAGTGGTTCATTACGTCAATGCAATGAACTAACCAAACCGAATTTGCTAATCATATCTTATACTTGCCTAAAGTCAGCCCGGTCATTTTCCAATAAGAATTGAACTGTATTTTGGATGCCTGTTGAGCGCCAGTTATTAGACCAATCAGCTGGCACAAATAATAAGAAAGTATAGACCACAGTCAACCCCAATTAGGTCTCCTTTACTCATTACTCCCACTTATATCAAATTCTCGAATAACACGACCCTACAGAAAATGATTTTATTTGAAAGCAGTTTTATTATCATGGAACCTTAGTATACTTAATGATTTTATCCATTGTGCTCTCTGCCTTTTCCTTTTGAACGTTTATCATGCCTTCTCAACAAAGTTTGACAACATTTGAGCATCGGTAATGTAACCATTGAATTTAAAGACTTTGAATTTAACAAGTCATACTGGAATTACCACTGTTATTTGATTTCTAACTTCTTCATCGTATAAAGATCTTTAAATGTCAGAGAATCTATAATTGGGTCATAAATCCCATGTAGTTTTGGAAGGTTTTCATGGTCCCCCTTAAAGAGGAGGCCCATTTCACATTTTCAAAGCCAAAAATAATGACTAGGAGTTTATTGGTCACAGCTTTCAAGTTGTAAGGTATTCCTTTCGATGTAAGGAGTGTATCCCTCGAAAGTATGTAACCTGTCATTTTACAAGTGCTGTACTAGCTGTTTTTGTCTGCAATTGGTAGTACATGCACAGATTCTATTATTCATCTGACAACTGCAACCACAGACTCAACCAACACTTCACAGGCGTCGCTCTTAGCTTTACAAAATAAATTTCATTAATGTTTTTAGACACCTCTTACGAACTAACTAAACTGATTTAATCACTCTTCCATTATCATAGATATTAATAATTATTAAAGAAATAATCCCGATTTCTTATTCATTACTAAGTAGTCTTAATTCATCCATTTGAATTTCAAAGGATTTAAAATTCCTCTTCTCTGTTCTGATGGTCATTTTGGAACCCTCCCGAGAACGGTGTTAACATACTTAAACTATTTATGAATAGGTAATGTTTGAAGCCCGATATTTCCTGTTTTTTTCATTCCTTTAGATTCCAATAGGCTTAAAGGAGACTTAAATGAATGTCTTGAGCCTGCTAAGAAAAGTTGCTAATAATGACCCTGGGAAATTTACAGGTGGAAACTGATGATGTTTTTCTGGGATCAGGTTGTTTTTCAACACAGCTTTATTATTCTCTGTTAATCAGAGTGAACTTTACCTTAAATCACGGTGTATAAGTCGGACCAGCGCACCCCAATTATATTTCAAAGCTCTGGCAGCAGCTTGAACACGCAACCCAAAATTCAGATCTATAAACATTCTGTTCAGGTTCAAACTTAGAAACCAACAGAATGCAAGAATCAAAATAAGATGGTCTATTGAAATTCAAGGTTATTTGTAACTACTGTAGTGGTAGACAACGTTAAAGCTATGTAAAGCAAATTTGACAGTAAGAGATCACACTGCATAATACTGTAAAAGAAGAAGGTTAATTGATAAAAAACAGCTCTATATTTAAACTTACTTATAGTTGCACATGGGTGGCGAAACGAACGTTGAGGTAAAGATTTTACATACTGTACACATAAAATGGACAAAGATAAGTATGACGTAACCAAGAATCAGTGTTGTACCGGATCAGTTCTAGTTCAAAAGTTTATACGCATAGGCAGACACACACACACACACACACACACACACACACACACACACATATATATATATATATATATGCATGTATATCCCACCGGTAAAATGAAATTCTGTTCAGGAAAATGTCACTTGAATAAAAAAAAATATTATCCCTCAATTTTTTATTTATTAATTCTTGTCTATACTGACAAAGTAGACCACATTAATCAAACTTGTTTATGATCCTTCATTCAATTAGAAAATTAATACCATCGGAAGTTTTGAAATTGATAACGAAAGATTAGTTACAGTAATCATTATCGGAGAAAAATTTAAAAGCCTGCGGTAACATGTTATTGAGACAAGTGTACTGATATGTTGAGAAAAAGGGGACAATGCTTTTTTTAGGACAACCGTTTATTCCTACAGATGTTTCTTTTAACCTGAAGTCAAAATAATTTTCTATGTTCTTGTGCTTTCCAAAATCGCTTA
Source organism: Morbakka virulenta (assembly GCA_003991215.1). Classification (NCBI taxonomy): domain Eukaryota; kingdom Metazoa; phylum Cnidaria; class Cubozoa; order Carybdeida; family Carukiidae; genus Morbakka; species Morbakka virulenta. The sequence continues at coordinate 3,277,769 of RDPX01000015.1, forward strand.
ACAAGCTGCCAAGGAAAATCTTTTTACTTGCAGGGTTACAACTGGAAAAATCCTATCTTTAAATGGACATCGCTGGAAGCCCAAGAGCCCTTTTTGGAATAGAACTTAATGGACAAACCAAGAACATCGTGTAACATGATAATTAATGTAAAATCTTGGGGGTTTTTTTATTTCTTATCATCAATTATGATAATGAAAGATTAGCTACAGAAATCAGTGTCGGAGAAAAATTTAAAAGCATGTGATAGCATTGCTAAATCAGTACACTGGAAGAGATTTTGAAAGAGAAAGTGGAAGGTACTGGCAGAAAAGCAGAGACAGGCAAAGAGAAAGGGAGAGGGGAAAAGACAGAGAACAGAAAAGTTGACAAAGAAAAAGCAAATAAAAACGGTGATACTGAGACATAAACATATATTGTGAGAGATATGGGAAGCTAAAGAAAAGAAAAGGAAAAGAAACAAGCAAAGTGAGTGGGCGAGAGGAATTGACAGAAGGAAGAGGAAGGGAGAGAAATGCAGAANTGGAAGAGATTTTGAAAGAGAAAGTGGAAGGTACCGGCAGAAAAGCAGAGACAGGCAAAGAGAAAGGGAGAGGGGAAAAGACAGAGAACAGAAAAGTTGACAAAGAAAAAGCAAATAAAAACGGTGATACTGAGACATAAACATATATTGTGAGAGATATGGGAAGCTAAAGAAAAGAGGAAGGGAGAGAAATGCAGAAAAATATAAAAGATTGTTAAGAAAGGTGGAGACAGAGATAGAGAGACAGATAAAAAAGAGATGAAGTTTTTTGTGTGCTTTTGTACTTATATATGTATATACATACACCAAATGTTGTAGTCCTGCATTCATATTAATATATAGAATCTCATGCTTTGTACAGTAAGCATAATGCCTCCATTATTATGCTATCTTGTTAAATATATTTGACATATATAACATAACATATGTTTGGTATAAATTTTAATATTGGACGAAATAAGTTGCTTCGCAGTGGTTTATACTGGCTGAGGTCTTCTCCATTTAAAATTTGTTTATTGAATAAAAATAACTGCACTTCTAACAATACTGTTAGTCCACTTTTTTGTATATTACTATGTGTTCGGGGAAAAAAACAGGTTGTACATGCAGACAACTGTGACAATTTAGCGAAAGATGAGTGTCTAGGTATTTTACGTTAGACTGTAGCTTCTTTCCTCGAGCTGCCCTGCTTTAAAATTCCACCCCATTCAGTTGTTTTTTTCACTTTGCATGACCTTTTAAACCTTCTTTAAAGCCCAAAGTAAATTCATTCTTTTCATATAAATCCTCTTGCCTCATGATCTCTTAAACTAATTGGCTTCTTATCTTGTTTGGAACTTTTATGTTAAAAACCATATGAGAACTAGGGCTGCATTTATGGCCAAAAGAGCAGCTCTTAAATTTTCACGAGTAAGCATAAGAGCTGATGAGACGGGTTTGGTAAGTGAAGTGGGAGATTCTGAATCTGCTGAGGAATGCTATAGAATTTTATTTTTATATTGTATTTTGCTGTAACAAATTTGGTAGTCAAACGGAACTTTTTCACTCCTTCTTCGTTTGATTGGACTAGATGCCACCAGAAAAATAATCTTTACTACCAAAAAGAGAAATGTCGCAAGATAGGGATGAAAGCTTTATTGTTCAACTCGGAAATCAGTAACATTGGTAAGTAACTCGATTAGCTCGAATCACGAATGCAGCTCTTACAAAAACCTATGCGAAATGTTGACTCTCTATATATTGGTTACACCCATTCGTAATGAATGACACTCCCTTAAATCCCTGTGTAATGATTAGTCTTGTTTATTTGGTTATAAGCAAATGTCGATAGCTCAAACCCTGACAAAACCAAAAGCAGCTGCATTTCAGCTGAACATGTCTCGCATGTGCACAAATATTTACCTCATCTGTATCCGCCATCTGTAAACAACCCTTAGGATTCAGTGACGGCTAAAAATGTCAAGGTTTCTAATCTTTCAAATTGCTCTCTAATGAACATTCAGATGTTGGGTAGTTTTCATTTTAACTCAATTTTTTTAAAAACTTGGTTGAAGTGAAAAGCTGTGATCACTTAAAACCTTCTGCCTAGGAAAGAATAAAATATGTAGCCTGTTTTAAAAATTTCTAGAAATAGAGTGAAGCATTATCAGAGTCTAAACACCACAACAAGAAAAGGATGGAAACACTGGTTAAATATATCTGATGAAATAACATATATACATACATATTTGTAAGGCCAAAGTTATGACACTGAGGATTTCCTGAAATGCCCTTGGAAAATCCTCCCAAATCACTTCAGAGACTTCAGTAATTAAAATATTCTTACTATCAGTAATTGTACAAAGGGAATACAAAGGGTATAATAGCAATGAGAACAATTATGTTAATTAAAGATTATTTTAATGATGACGATAAAAACTAGCAATAATAAAAATTGCAGGGATGAATCTGATGATGATTCTTTTAGCTACTGCGCTTATAATTTTGTTGAGATAAGACAAAATAAAGCTGAGTTGCTAGAAATTTCTCAAATTTTTACTGAATATTTCACGCAATTGTTTGTTTTCCATACTTTTTTCAGCATAAATATTAGGGTTCTATAATTATTAGCCTTGTATATTTTGCCTTTTACATGTTCAATTCTATATTAAAAGATATTTTCAAGGGATTCTAAATCTATAGAATGATGAAACTCTTTAAAACCGATCAAAAAGCAATGCTGAAAACCAGGAAAGCACAATTTTAGAGATAATTGGCAACAATGAGACGCACATAAGGAAAACAGGACCATTAACAAATTTTACCTTTCAGATTTGCGCTGTTTTCAGTGTATTTCCAAGTCTCACAAAAAGCTCATTACAATTTTGACTGTAAAAGTCTGCGTGGGTGAAACTGATTTTAATGATAAGCAAAAGTTACAGCTCAGCAAATTAATCAGATATCTTAAAATTTCATGATTAAGCTACTAAAGACGTGATAAGATGATGCTCCCTCTGGCTGCAATTAAAAGTCGGAACTGGAAGTAATTCACCCTGTTCACAGCATTTTGGAGCTTCTGAGGAAGAAAATCAAATATTACAAAAGACACAAAACTGAAAACGAAGATTATTTTAAACCAATCCTATTAAAAAGGTATAAAATTTTACCCAAATAAAAATGTACCAGATGTAACATTTGCTATCAGAAGTCCAACGTTTTCTTATTTTCAGTTTGAGGTTCATCACAATTGACGACAGCAATTATTCAACATGGTTGGATTATTCTGTCCCTGCTTTCTTTTCACAGTTGAAACATTGGGATCAGCCATAGTCGTAACAGTCAAAAAGTTATAGAGGGAGAATCGCCACTTGGGACATAAATAAAAATCAACTGTCATATCAATATATATTTCACCCAGAATTAAACCATATTATAGCTTTAATTCGGGTGAAATTTTTCCACTGTTCTTTTCTTCTAAATCTATGATCGCAAATCGATAAGAACCCTTTAAAAGCTGAAATATTTCCTTTGTCCCTGCGTTTGCTTTGGGAAGTATCAAAAATAGTCTATTCCAGACAAACAGTAATAGAATACACTCAGGTTACTTTTAGAATAGCTTAAATAACCTGTAAAAATTTATCGGTTTAGGGCCTTGACAAACAGGAACAAAGATCCTACTATGTTGCAGACCAAACCAAAAACTTTATATTTAACTTGAACTTTTACACAAGCTGAGGTACTTGAGAAACCTGTCACTCTCACAAAAGAAAAATAAGAAGTCAAAGAAACATATTGAGCCTACCTGTGCTATTTGGCCCATAATATCAACAACCCCATATGAATTGTGGTAATACTGAAGTGTACAGTTTCCTACGCAATTTCCTTAGAACAACAGTAGAGGCTAAGAATAATAGCTTTGTGAGTCAACTCAGAGAATTAGTATTCTAGTTATGAAGGCACAGCTGCCTTTCTTTACTTCAAAAGTTCAGCTGTAATACTGAAGACCGCATATGGCTTGCAGCTGTACAAATGAGGGAAGATTTCACAGAGAACGGCAAGAATGAATTTCCAACAAACTTAATCAACCTCATTATCATGTGTTGAGTAGAACAGGAGTGTATATCTAAATACCAGTACTAATTCTGATAATACTTTTTGCAATGGGAGAAATTGTCTCTCTTTTGACCAATTTGATGTTTCTGCTATATTTTCTTTGTGTTAGTAAACAGCGGCCTCGTTAGTATTTTATAACGCGTTTGCTAGATTAAGCACAGCCTTCAGTAAAATTACTTTCTTTTATATCCAGTTTATTAGTGTCCAGGTCTTTTTTACCAATAAAGACCTCCCATGGCCAATTCTAAATATGCGAAAAGAAAAATAAACAAGGAAGCTTGGTAATTTCAGTGAAAAAAAGTCTGTTGTTTCCAATTTGAAAGGGATCTAGCCAAATGACTGTAAAGGCAGTAAAATATTTAAGCCAATTGATAAATAAAAACACAAAAGAAAGATAGAAATCTCACCAGAGTATATTTCTATCCTTAAAACAGGAAGATGCAAGACACAACGTTTTAACATATCAACTGTTTTTTCAAATATCATGACCTGATACTTGACCAATAATGAACGTCTCTACTGTACATAGGAATTACACAGCCGAATTCTAAGCTAAAATAATTATTACTAAAGACTTCGTACACTTGCCCGCGTACACTTGCCAATCAACTAAATTACTTGTTAGTAAACACCTATCGTTCAAGAACACAAAATACAAAACTAAAATAGAAAGTAACTTTTTTTTACTTGAACCTTATTTTCCAACGTAACTGGGTTCAGAGGATAACCTTCATAAGGAGCTGTGTGTGACAGTGAGGAATTCTTGTATGCCCGTATGCCCTTCCTGACGCCAAACAATAACATTTTCTTTTGCAAAGTTCCAGAGCCTTTTTGCCCTCTCAGGGAAATGAACCCGAAACCTCTTGGTTACAGTGCAACTGCACTAACCATTAAGCCACATCTCCTGAAAAATACTAATCAACTTAACACCGAAAAAGTCTGATTGTTCCAGAAAGGTATGGATAAACTAAAACACTTAGTACTTACTGTTCTATATCAGAGGCCAAAGAGTTTTAAATGCCAGTGCTAAAACACTTTTTGTTCAACAAGATCAGCTACCAAAAATAGTTACAAAACTTCTATTGTTTTAGAATGCTTGGCCTTAAAGTAAAATAATAGGATCGCTGTTTGCAGACTTTAGATCTCAATAAATTATTTGCTCGTTTGCTACATGTTCTTTTGGTATTAAAGGGAATGAAAGAATAACGATTTGAAGCAGAGATAAATCTCAGAGAATGTAATACTAAAGCAGTCAAAATTTGTTTGATTTTTCCAAACCTTATAACTCTTAAAGGGCACTACATATGCATGGATAGTTCACATGTTTGCTTAATTCTGAAATACTTATTTATTTTTCTTTACTACAAGACTCTGTCCTTTACTTATTTTTCATGTAATACAATAACACTGTTACAGATTCGCATCTAGCTCCCCCCTCCCCACCGACATAAGCCTTTCAACATAAAATAGTTGATAAGCAAGAATATCAGTGCGTTGAAACATTGACTTAACATATACCTTTTTGCACATGCGTACTAGCACATAATTGCACAAATGCTTACTTATTCTCCAGGTATGAATGCATAGGGAGGCTTTTGTCACACTTCGGTGGCTACTTTATTTTATTTTAACTCCTGAAGTGATTATGTTTAGCACTGGATCACAAACAGAGACATACATTACACACACGAACACACATACACACAGACATATAAATAAATAGATAGTTAGATAGTCAGATAGTTAGATGGATAGATAGATAGGTAGGTAGGTAAGTAGATAGAAGGATAGATAGACAGGTAGATAGATAGGTAGATGGATAGATAGATGGTTAGATAGATAGATAGATAGATAGATAGATAGGTATATAGATAGGTATATAGATAGGTAAATAGATAGATGGATAGATAGATGGATAGATAGGTAGATAGGCAGATAGATAGATGGATTGATAGATGGGTGAATAGGTAGATAGATACTTGGATGGATGGAGAGATAGGCAGACAGGTCGCTGGCTAGCTAGCTAATAGATACATTGTTAAATATCCATGCATTTTGATATAAGTTGGAAANTAGATAGATAGATAGATAAATAGATAGATAGATAGGTAGGTAGGTAAGTAGATAGAAGGATAGATAGACAGGCAGATAGATAGGTAGATGGATAGATAGATGGTTAGATAGATAGATAGATAGATAGATAGATAGATAGATAGATAGATAGGTATATAGATAGGTATATAGATAGGTAAATAGATAGATGGATAGATAGATGGATAGATAGGTAGATAGGCAGATAGATAGATGGATTGATAGATGGGTGAATAGGTAGATAGATACTTGGATGGATGGAGAGATAGGCAGACAGGTCGCTGGCTAGCTAGCTAATAGATACATTGTTAAATATCCATGCATTTTGATATAAGTTGGAAATGTACTTGCTTATTACCCCTGTTTTTGATACACAGGCCGAAATTATCTCTTACATAACTCTAATTACTCTCTAATATCTCATAACTCTAACTAATATAATTGTATAATTGGAAGGATACAAATATCAGGGAGTCTTAGAGACCAATACAATTATGAAAAATAAGATGAAGGAGAAAATAAGTAAAGAATATCTTCCCCGAGTAAGGAAAGTACTGGAAACGAAGTTAAACAGTAGGAACCTGATAAAAGGGATTAACACCTGGGCAGTATCACTAATGAGTTATGCGCCCTTCCTGTATTGGACAGTAGATGAGCTAAAAGCAACAGACAGAAGAAACAGAAAACTTCTCACAACGCACAAAGCTCTCCATCCAAATTTTGATGTTAACTGACTATGTAGGGGGAAAAGGGTGGAGGGAGGGGGCTTAGTTCCATCGAAGAGTGTGTTGAGAGAGAATGTTTGGAAAAGTAATGAAAGACTAATATTAGCAGCAAAAGATAGGTATGAAGAATCTGAGGAATTTGTTGATGACATTAAAAGACACAGTACGACAGAAAGAAAGAAGAGGTGGATAGAAAAACCAACACATGGACATTTTGTGAGGCAAACGAAGGATATAGTAGAAGATGTGTCATGGGCATGCCTCAGACGTGAAACAATGAGACGAGAAACTGTATCACTCATTACCGCTCCACAAGATCAAACAATTCGGACAAATTACATCAAGGCAAGAATAGATAAAACTCAGGAAAATAGTCTCTGTTGTATGTGTGGACAAAAAGAAGAAACGGTAATGCATATCATTTGTGACTACNGATAGGTATGAAGAATCTGAGGAATTTGTTGATGACATTAAAAGACACAGTACGACAGAAAGAAAGAAGAGGTGGATAGAAAAACCAACACATGGACATTTTGTGAGGCAAACGAAGGATATAGTAGAAGATGTGTCATGGGCATGCCTCAGACGTGAAACAATGAGACGAGAAACTGTATCACTCATTACCGCTCCACAAGATCAAACAATTCGGACAAATTACATCAAGGCAAGAATAGATAAAACTCAGGAAAATAGTCTCTGTTGTATGTGTGGACAAAAAGAAGAAACGGTAATGCATATCATTTGTGACTACACAAAACTTGCTCGACTTCATAATTGCTCACAAAGAAAAGAATACATGTCATACTGTGGGTTTTGCAATACCTGCAGAAAGAAAGAAAAAAAAGAGAGGAATAGCGAGATTTTTCAAGAGAAATAGAAGTTCTATGGTATAAGAAAGTAATTGCTTTTTCATTGGTTATTGAGGCTTTGGAAACAGTTCCAAAGTCAATGAAAAATAGATTACATTAAAATGGAATTCGAAAGAAGATTGAAACAAAGCAGACTACCAGGTCGTTCATTACAGATAGGATCATAATGGAAGTCTTGGAACTCTAAGGAGACTTGTTGCCACTGGAACTTCAAGAAAATTCCACTAAAAATTTTTGGTGTGAAATAAACTATAACAATAATAATAATAATAATAATAATAGAAAAAATCAACAAATACCAGGACCTTAAGTGGGAATTGAAACAAATTAGGAATTGCAGGGAAGTACAAGTGGTTCCCGTTATCATCGGAGCATTGGGTACTATATCTAAGGATTTCCACGATTGGCTTGGGAAAGTTTGCCCTTCTTCTCATTTTGGAACTTTACAGAAGGCTTGCTTGTTGGGAACAGCAAGGACTCTGCGCTCTGCACTGAATATCTAAGGTTGTGAGTCGCAACTTGACGTTCAGTTAACATCTTCCTGTTTGTAAACCGAGCTTAAAAACGAAATAATAATAATAAATTTTTTTTTCTATGATTATTTTGAATACAAACATTTACAACTACTACACGGGAATAGACGTAGCCCCGCAAGGCACTAGTTGTGATATCGCCAGGGATGATTAATCCCATCGCATTAACATAAATAATAATAATAATAATAATAATAATGGAAACTTTTTATTTTTTCATCTGAACACATACAATTACAAACCTCACTAATCAAGGTAGTTTGCATTGACTTGCCTATTTAACAAAATCAAAATTAAATATTTTACTAACAAAATCAATAAAGCGACAATAGTTCAGGGTTGGTCCATGGTTTATTTTTATAATAATAATAATAATAATAATAATAATAATAATAATAATACGATTAAAAATGTTTGGGAAATATGATAGCTACATATTTGTGTCCTCTTTGGTATAACTAAAAGGAACAAATTTAGGTGCGATGTATAAAACTATTAGAGAACCAAACTCATCCATTATTGCAAATAATGTGTTACTGTTTAAAACTTATTGCAATTTTCATCCTGTCTCAATTCAATATAAAAGGGCTTATATAGGCTGATCACCACAGCATAAAGCCCAACTTTTGCAGTCTAAAGCTATGGTTTGAGGATTTGAAAAATTTTTCCCGATTGTTTTTTGTGTTTTCAAGCGGTTGCTTCGGACAAAATATTGAGTGAAATTTTTTTGAAGCACGGATTTCTAAACATATTTTTACAACGGTTAATACCAATATCTGACTGCTTAAAATGTGGTAACAACTTAACTTCTAAATTGATACCTGATAACTACTTGAATCTGGAATAAATTAAGTATACAACATTTAGCAGTTATTAACATCGGCATATCTATTTACGTGTTAAACGCTAAGCCAATTTCTACAAATTTGATATAACCCCCTGGTTATCAAAAGTGATGGAGTAACAAAATCAATAACCTGGCACTCAAAAGATAGAACTGTAGGCATTTTACAGTAGCTCAAGCTTGTAGCTGTAGGGGGCACGGGGGTAATCCGCTTAAATAAAAAATTGACATGAGTTTCCCCCCTCTAAAACAGTATAAAACAGTCGAAGACTATACACAAATTCTTTTTCCTTGCAAAGAAAAGGTGATGAAAATTCAACATGAATTGCCTCCAAGGTTCCTAAAAGGAAGACAGAATTAACTCTAACAATTACTTTGAACTGTTATAAATGGCGTGAAATTTTCAGTGTTCATGCAATTAAAAATTTTGTGTATACTCTACCATTGTCTGAACTTGATTGAAACAAGGCTTTTTTTCTATAAATACCAGGTACTTGTTTTTTTCTGTCTACAAATCTTAAGGATGTACCTGGCATCACACCAGCCAGTCAACTCGTAAAGAACAATACTTAAATTTGTGCCAGGCAAGGCATTCTTTGCACACAAAAAAGGACTTTTCCGTGAAGTGAAAATTACTTTGGTTGCAGTAACACAGTAGGATTCGGAAACTTGGCTGGTAATCTGATTTTCGAATTCAGTGTAATAACATCAGTGAATGCGTGCAGAAAACACGGCTTTCTTGGTTTGGTTATTTGGAGAGAAAAAATGAGGATGATTGGATGAAGGAGTGCATATCAATGTAAGTGGAAGGTGCTGTTATGAAAGGGAAACCAAAGAAAATATGGGGGGAAGTAATCAAATCGGATTTGAAGCAAAAAGGTCACCAAAGAACTAGTAAAGGACAGAGTGGCCTAGTAGTCCATTTTATTGAACCGTCCAACACATGCCAACATGAAAATGGACGTAAAACCGAATATAATCAGTGGAAACCAGCCCTATACAAGTTAATTTGAGATGAAAAGGGCACTTTCATGTATCCTGTTCACTAGGAATTCGTAAGTTGGATAATTTATATCGACTAACTTTGTATAATACCACGTTAGGGATACCGTAACACTACAGAATTTGTTGTATTTCTCCTGAAAATTTTTCAGGAGAGCAAATGACGAGAGCACAATGAACTATGTTTATATTCATATGTATCGACAGCTCTGTCAAACGTTATCTAGAGGGGGCAAATAACTGTTGGGTTAAGGGTTCTGCTGGCTCTACCGACAAATCCACACCACTGGTTTTGGTTTCAAACTAATACAAGACCGTTTCTAACGACCGAAAGATATATAATTGAAATCTCTGAAATCGAAGCTTTCAATTGAAAATATTTGCACTTGATTTCGAATTTGAATAGATTTTAAACAAATATTCAATGTCAGAGAAACAAAATGGATACTGGGAAGATAATGAAATTAAATAATGGAGATTTCAGTATATCTCTTATCAATAGTAAATTAAAATAAAATGAAATAACATAACATAAATAATAAAATATAATAAAAAATAAAATAAAATAAAGTAGAATAAAATAGAATAAAATAGAATAAAATAAAATAAAGTAGAATAAAATAAGATAGAATAAAATATAATAGAATAAAATAAAATAAAATAGAATAAAATAAAATAGAATAAAATAGAATAAAATAAAATAAAGTAGAATAAAATAAGGTAGAATAAAATAAATAGAATAAAATAAAATAAAATAGAATGAAATAAAATAAAATAGAAAAACTAAAATAAAATAGAATAAAATAAAATATAATAAAAAATAAAATAAAATAAAGTAGAATAAAATAAAATAGAATAGAATAAAATAAAATATAAAATAAAATAAAATTTAAAAAAAATTAGATTAAAATAAAATTTAAAAAAATCAAGCAATAGTCTACCACTTTTAAAGGAGGAAAAATTAGGGATAGCACTTCCCAGGTAGTTGTGAGGGTCTGAGCTTTCACACAATAATCTAATGATTTACCCAATATTATCATGACCTCTAAAGCAAGTGTTACAAAACAAGCAGATTTCGCAAATAATGTTAATGTAGCAACAATAGAGTACGAAATAGAGACGAGAAAACATTTTGTGCATTCGAGGAAAAATCCTGTACTTAACTGATTATAGTACTCAAATACTAGATCAACTTACCCTTTTTGCCTGGAAAGAAGAAAGAAAGGGGGGGGGGGGTTTAAAACTATAATTAAAATAGAGCAGACCTTACTGTAAGGTAGTATAAGTAATATATTAAATAAACGCTTGATTACTAAGAATGTTGTTGGAGGATTATAGTACACTCATTGATGTGTTTTCCATCAAACTGTTATCTTTGTACTGGGATCTTTGTTTACTCAGCTGGATATGCGTCAGCATTTGGCCAATGCCAGTAATCTGCAAAACTAAATATAAGACAATAGGTTTGTTTGACAGGGACGATGGAAAAGTTCATTGGCTTCAGGAAGTAAACCCTGCCGTGAAACAAGGGAGATAAAACAGAAGCTCGTAGCTTTTATTCAATTCTATTAAAAAATACTGAGTCACAGGAAGCAATACAGCACTTTGAATAACCTGTGAAAAATATATTAAGTGCAAGCTAATTCTTTTCGGAGAGAAAAGCTGCACATATTGGGGGCTTTCATAACTCCGAAAATAAAAACAACTTAAGATTACCATAGCGATAGTGTTAGTGTCTGCAAAGAGATATTTTATACATTTGGAATTGTTTTGTTATCGCTTTATCCCAACCAAGCAACATTCTCGTTATTGTGACTATTTTAGAACCTGACTGTTGCTCGTGGGAGTCTTGATATCAAGAAGTGTTATCATTGATTGCGCCTATATTCCACCGGCCTAAACTTCCATATTATCATGCATATTCCTTTTTGAAAATACACATCAGAATCACAGAAAGGAACTAGGTAACATGGATAATTAAATTAGTATACTTATTTTCCCAACCTAAACTTATGTGGGCTTTCCCCCCTCATTTTCTCGCAACTTTCAGCATTACTGCAGTCAAATTAATAATTACTGGCTTTAACCATTTAAATACAAAGTACATAATTTCAAAATTGGTAAGCTAAAACCGCTTTTAAAGACCTAGTCTGTAACCCAAACATGTCAATCTTATGGCTATGGCTTAATATGCAAAAGTATATTTGTTTCTTTGTGTATGCGCGCCCTTCTAATTGTGTCTATATTTGTCTGTGTTAGTGTGGTCAAGTCTCAACGAGTACTGTTTCGTGGTTGAAATGACACTTGATCAAACTAAATTGTTTCTATGCATGAAAAATATAGGTGCACCGAGCTTGATTTGAATCCAGCTCGATAAACATATATTTTTCATTTTTCTACAATTCCAAATCCTCTCCATTTCTATTATCCTATTTTCGCAATTTCGTTTCTCTCAATGCATGTTGGGCTCAGCTTACTTGAACTTGAGAAGAAACTCCTTGTTCTATGTGAGGGTCAGACCTATTTGAATGATTAAGTGAAAGATATGTTTGTAAAAGTGATCTGTTGAAGGATGGACGCAACTAGCTCAAGTGGCAGAACATAAAGTTTCTATAGTCACAGGCAATGGTTCGAATCCAGTTCGATACACACATTTTTCAATTTTATACAATGTATATATATGTATTATATTATACAATATATATGTGTGTGTGTGTGTGTGTGTGTGTGTGTATGTGGTGTCTTTTAACTGTGTGCCTAACCTTTTGATACTAATAGATGCATACAAAAATAATTTGTTCAAGGAACTCACATCTATTATTCTCACTTAATATAGTTCTCATTGCTCTTTTTACCTTCAAAATTGTCTTTTTTTCCCCACGTCTCCTTATTTTTGCCTAAGGCCATCCTTCATTCATTTTGTTTAACCATTCAGTAGTGATATTTCTCTTTCAGTTTTGGAGTACCTTCACTTTACTTCCTGTTACCTTTTCACTTTTATTATCAATAAATAGATCGTATGGGTACTTGTCCTTTCATGTTTCATTTTCACTGGGTCAATTTAACCCTTTAACTTAGTTTGATTGGTTCGTAGCTATTAGCTTGTGCTCCATCACTTTTAAATTTACTTAATTACCACATTGGTAGAGAAGAGCCTTTTCGTTAGTATCTCTAGAGTTATTCTGTAACTTATTGCAATTTATATTCTGTATAATACACTTATAATACTTATAATACACGTCTTATATCTTTGATCACCAAGCGAAAACTTCCTTTCTTTGGTCATATTTGCCGTCATGACAATGTTGACAGGGATCTGTTATTAGGCTCTGTATTTGGTAAGCGAGCCCGAGGTAGGCCTAAGACACGCTCTAGTGATAACAACTCTTAGCTATGTGACGGAAAATCTATTCCAGAACTATATCGAATGGCGCAAAGTCGGTCTGGTTGGAGAAATGTCTGTGGAGGGCCACGGCAGATCTTGAAATGACTTTCCGTTTGATGATGATGATGATGATGATAATGATAATACACTTGATTTGTTTACTACAAACAGTTTAAATTAATTCTGTATTTTACCAATTTTGTTTTGTTTCTGCTTTATGTTTTGAACATCGTTAGAACGTATCCCAGGGTAGAGCCTCTTCTGACCTTGAAATCCAGAAAAGTGCATTCCAGCAGCTTATTTTTGTTTGATTTCTTTCTGAACAATGAGTCCCTTCTAAACCAAACAACGTAGAAATATACATTTTCTACTGTTTCTGTTCTATTAGATTTTTCTTTCTCCTAGGTTTTTTTGGCAATACGTAGTCTCGAAGAACTTGGATGACTAAGACTAATTACTCATAGGTATTATGTCGTTCTTGTATGCTTTATAGTTTTCTAGTTTTTCAATTTTAGGTTAAAAAAGTCAAAAAAATAAATTAAATAAAAATTTCATAGATATAACGGTTGGTTATATAAAATTTGAAAGAAGTAAAAGTAAAATCAATTTCAAGAATTTTATAGAGAAAGTGCACTTCTGATAATGTGTACCGTTGAGTTTAAAACTATTTTCTGGAATTATCGAGCGGTTACACACCATTTAGTGATGGATGGGTGAAAAACCCACATTCAGCGCCCAACAACAAGCCAGGAAAAAGTTGAATGCAGGCACATGGATTTATTATTATTATTATTATTATTATTATTATCTTTATTATTATTATAAGTAGTAGTACTGGTAGTAATAGTAGTAGTAGTAGTAGTAGTAGTAGTAGTAGTAGTAGTAGTAGTAGTAGTAGTAGTAGTAGTAGTAGTAGTAGTATAGTACCAAGAAAAAATATTTCTTGTTAAAACGAAATATCTTGATTGGAAAGTAATATATCAAAATTTTTCTTCAATAAAGGTAACAGCGGTTTATATATATCATTAGTTTCCAGTCAGCATAAAAAAAGAATTTAAATGATAAACTTCATGTTTGTTGTTCTTTTCCCGTTAACTCTGAAGATAAGATTATTCTTCAAACGAATTGGATTATTTTTTTAAATAATTCACTCCAGTATAAGCAAAACAATTAGTCTCCAAATATGTGGTGAATCGCAAATTACCCCCAAGGTTTCAAATCTTAATGAATGCTGCGATTAAAAGGGAATTAAAAGCTGCCTTTAGTATTAAGTGACTTTCATTGTCGGTTTGCTGGCTATTATTTTATGCAAAATTGCTATTAACTCAATATTCTATAAATTTAAACAATGCTTTGTATTCAATCCTTAGGTGTCCACGTCATCCTTTCAATAGAGGACAGGGAACCCATCAGATGTGTTACAGCTGCAAATGAAGGAACGTGGTAGGAGAATCCAAGTGTTTTAGCAAACCCTTGCCGTCAGACTTAATTTCTTATTATATTAATTAAAATACAACCTGTTCTGGTATCCTTTTTGTATGCTTGTACATTCTTAACCCAAATTCAAATGAGGCTTCTTTAAATAGCGAAGAATGAATAACCAAACTCCCTTGCTTTACGAGTCGGTGATCCTATTCTTTGTATTGTTTGAAAAAACAGATTGTCTATCTGTTCCTCACGAGTTTTACGAAATCAGCTGCAACCTAAAGCCTTAACCTGTTTATTATGTAGAACTATGTTCAGGCTTGCCAAAAGAAAAGTCATAATGAATGAAATGCTTTGGTTTTGAAAGGTCAAATATTTTTTGCAAGATACAGTATAAAAACAATAGAAATAAGAATCTGTATTATAACGTATTAGATGATACATAATTGTGGACATTTCAGTACTGCCCCTAAACACAAATAAACCCAACGAATTCTTTCGAAAGTCGTGTCGTGAACCATCGCCCAAGGCAGTCAGTACAGTGGACAAATAGAATTTGACTTTGTAAACCTAGGTAAGGTTATAATATGTTTCTTTGTTTTGAGTGTAATCAAATGGAAACCATGTGAGTCAATTTTGAATTACTTCAAAATGTGACAAATGCGAGCAAACACACGGAATAACGGAAATTTCCTGCTTTTACCAAAATTAAAGTTTGAGTACGATTATCGATCTTACAAACAGAACCAAAACAATTTTTATATCGTTAACCTTGACAGAAGAACAAATGTCTAAATAAAAATCTAAAGATATTCTGAAAAAAATCTTTCAAGGTCACTACAAATGTTACTGCTATATTTCTAATATTTATATACTACAGGTGTTATTCCTAACGTTACCACAAATGTTAGTGAAATTGTTACTACAAATGTTATTGTACATGCAACGACATATTTTTACCAATGCTATCTCGAAACTTACTAATGTTAGTCCAAGTGTAACAGAAAGAAAACGGCCGTGATTACTACAAATAATTCTTTACATGGTATTAAAAATATTACCAAAAAAATGTTACGACAAATGCATTGCTGCCAATGCCAATGATAATATTGCCACAAACGTTGCTAAAAGGAACTATTCCAACTATTACTGAAAAGACTTCTGAAATTGTTATGTCAAAATTTAGAACAGCAGTTATTGCAAATAGATCCCAAAGTTTTCTACATAGTTCCCAATAAAAAGACACTGACAATGCTACAAAAAGGAATAGTAAAAATGAAGAGAGATACAAAGTTCTTGCCTTTCTAGCTAGCCTAGAGGGTATACTATTACCAATAACAGAAAGAGAGCATGACCAGTTTCATTTCATTGATACTTCATACAAGCATAAATCACAGCTAAAATGCTTCATGAAATAAAAGGATTGCTACACTGAAAAAATTTTTAAGGTCTTTGACCCTAGGCAACACTTTGAAACTACTTTAGTCCAAAAATTTTCTTCCCTTACTTATTGTTTTTTCTTTGCATTTTTTAATCCTTATAATTTATTGATTTCTTTCTTTCTCAATTCTATCTCCGTAAACCTTGCAGAAATTCAATAGTATGCCACTTAAAATGGAGCTGTATGGCCTGGGATGTAGCAGGGTTCGAACTGATAGTAATCTGTTGTAACCTGTAGCAGGGTTCGAACTGATAGTAATCTGTTGGATTAACTACTAGGCCATTACTGCACTATTACGTTTTATCAAATAAAAACCTTTTGTTTATCCTCAAATAGACTGAGTAACGGTACCATTTCAAAATAATAAATTAATTCCTATAATAAAGTAAAGCTCTTTGGTAGACAGCTTAGGGAAGACTAGAAATTTTGTTAAGGGGGTTAGTAAAGCCTATGGACATGAATGTACGCACCATGGCTATGTAGTGACATCATTCAAAAGCTGGTGACATCCTAATTCCGTCTCCTTAAAAGCAAACTTCCAGATCTTCAGCAGAAGAGCATCTGACCAATAATCAGAAAGTCGCCGGTTCGGAACTTGCCTGGGACAACTTTGCTTCTCAAAAAATCTACACCAGCTACTTTCACTACAGCTACATACATCACCGTGTAAGTGACATCAAACTGGCTTCATCGAAGTTTCCCTCCCCACTAATTTTTGTTATAATTCTAAATTGCCTCTTTAAATATCATTCCCGCAGGAATCCTTATTTGTGCCCAAGTGTTTAAAATTGCAGCTGCTGCTAATCGAGAACTTAACTCTTAGTTAATATTTTGGCTATCGTAACAATAACCTTGCTCAATCCTGACTCCACCCGTGATTGGTAATTGTTATTGCTGTCTACTTCATTAATCGAGTAATTAGAAAGGAGACGTGGCTTAATGGTTAGTGCAACTGCACAGTGATCAAGAGTTCCGGGTTCGATTCCCCGAGATGTCGAGGAGAAGTTGGAACTTTGCAAAGAAAAAAAAGCCATTGGTTGGCGTCAGGAAGGGCATCCGGCCAAGAAATTCCTCACTGTTAAATCAAAGTCCCTCTGAAGGGCACCGTCTGTGCCCCAATTGCTGGAGGAAAATGACGTTAAAACTAAAAGAAAAAAGAAAAAAAAGGAAGGATGATCAAATCAACATATTTCTGCTGTCCATATACGTCATGTAAAGTAAAACGCTATAACAACAGAAGGTTTAAAAACAAAAAGTAAAATTAGGAGAAGCATATTCAATACAAAATTGTTAAGATAAACAAAATAATAAACAGTTAAGCCAAATAAAAGTAATTGACGGATTGTGGTCAAGGCTAAAAAAGATAACCAGTGAGCTATGGGATCAAAAACGAAGAAATAGCGAGAGAGAAAAAACAACACACAGTGATAGCTTCCCAAAAAGTAAATATATGCGTTATTTACAAAAAAAGAGGGGGATTTAAATGTCCCGAGACTAAATTATTAAAATTAGTCTTTTGTAAACAGCGGACCTCAAATGGAAGGAGAATGCAGAGTTCAATTGCAATGAGAGGTATTTCTCCTAAAGCTTATGATTCAACACATGATAAAGCTTTTACATCTATGGATTCCTCTGAGCCCATAAAGTTCAGAATTTTTAATAATAATATTATTTTCTCGCATAATCAGTTTTTCGTTTAAAAGTGCTATCAGTTTTTTTCTTTTTCTTTGTATTTTGACCATGAATGAACAAAATTTTAATTGTTTCGACGGCCATATTATCAAAGCATGTTTTAACAAACTTACAGCTATGTTACTTTTTCTTGGCATTGGTGATGGCCTGTAAAGTTTCCCTTTGGGTTCTCTGTTAACTAAGTGGGTTTTAGGGGTAATTTGATTTTTTTTATTTCTTGGTCATTACCATTGAAAAGATTTCTCTGGCAGCCGTGTATGAAAACCTATCCCTTTGTCAAAAATTCCTGTCTACCCCTGTTTTATTTTTATGGGGTAATATCAGAAGGTGTAATATTGGTGAGTGCTGTATGCCATTAGATACATTTCTCCTTTTCTTGTTTTGAAAATAATCTCAAACGTGATTATTTTTAGAAACCTTAAATCAAAGTGCTACTAACAAATAGAGAAGATTAATATATATCAAATAGCACTATAAAATGCTATAATTCCTTTTTCTATTTTCTTAAAGTAGCCGCTCATTAGAAGTTTCAGAGATCACTGGTGGATAATGAGTTAAATGGTTTTTACTTTACAATTTTAATTTTCTTTATTGGTTGCCTTTAACCATCTCCTAATTCTATCCAAAAGTCGTTTACAAATTCATTAGTTTTTCACCTAAAAAAGAGAAAAAACTTGGAACAGAACTTCCGAAGGTACGGCTAGGCTTGAACCGGAAACATTTGGTATAATAAGGTGTTGGCCGACCACGCGGCCNACTAACAAATAGAGAAGATTAATATATATCAAATAGCACTATAAAATGCTATAATTCCTTTTTCTATTTTCTTAAAGTAGCCGCTCATTAGAAGTTTCAGAGATCACTGGTGGATAATGAGTTAAATGGTTTTTACTTTACAATTTTAATTTTCTTTATTGGTTGCCTTTAACCATCTCCTAATTCTATCCAAAAGTCGTTTACAAATTCATTAGTTTTTCACCTAAAAAAGAGAAAAAACTTGGAACAGAACTTCCGAAGGTACGGCTAGGCTTGAACCGGAAACATTTGGTATAATAAGGTGTTGGCCGACCACGCGGCCGCTACTGTTTATACACAAACAATATTTGAAAAGGATGCTTTTAGTAAAAGTTAAAAACACTCGCACAAAAATGGATCGAGGTTGTAACACATCATCTTAACCATGGCTACTCTCTTTAGCCTTTATTTCACCGACTGTTTGACAACAAAATATTTGGAAAATATTAGATCTAATAAAATCGAACAACTAAGTAGCGTTATTTGTTTGACAGTACGCGACTGCGATGGAAACCAGCGACATACACACATTGCTTGTCGGATGCTCTTCGGCGTACCCTCACTTTCTTAGTTACATGTCCTCTTGTCTCGTCAGGTCCCGACTTTCTGCGGGCTAAACTATACAAGCTAAGCTGAACACTACTAATTTATTAAGGATGTATTGGTTTTCAAGTGACTTTATGCTGCACTTTAGACTTTGTTGAGAAGATATTTCAATTTATGTGGACTGAAGGGCAAGATAACCACCGATGATGATGATATTGCGTCGTACCGGACAGAGATCATTGCATGAGATCATAGCAGAGAGAAGATGGCGTTTAGCTGGACACAAAATTAGATTGCCACAAGAGCGGCCCGTTCGCGGTGTCTAATAATGGGTCCCAATGGGAAGGCGCAGGAAACGTGGTAGACCAAGGAAAACGTGGAGAGAAACGTTCAAGGACGATATCCAACAACGACACTTAACATGGGAAGAAGCTATTGACCTTGCACCTGATCGTGACCGCTGGCGTCGCCTCGCAGCCCTTTGTCCTGTCCAGGACCGGAGGATCTAAGGTCTAAGGTAAGGTAGGGCAAGATAACCACCCTGTGTTTGGGCGTATCACTATGGTGTACGACTGTTAATTAATAACTACATAGCCATCCTGCATTGTTTTGTTTGAAGTCAGAGTAAAGAAATTTAATTTAGTACTTTTCATCGATACACTCGATGAAGTTGTTTTGTCGTTGCTTTCACAAACATTTGCGCAATACAGTAAGGTCTGTCTAATCATGTTTTGTAAAGTTTATAAGTCAGAAACTGGAACGGTATTTATAAGAGATTCGGTATGACGTTGGACTTGAAATGTAAAAAGCAATGTGGAAATTTATGAAGTGACGGAGAAAGTCCACTAAACAATACCCTCACCTCCTTGTCAAGCTCTGTTTATTCAATTCAATCAATATTTTAATCAGTTTTAGTGGACTCGACATCTTTTTTAAGGCACCACAATAGCCAAATAGAAATTGTAGATGGCTATAAGTGACGGTAGGATCCCAAAGTAGACTAAAAAACTAGGATAAGAAGTAGTTGAATCAGTATCTGTTTACCTTTGTTACAGGAAGTAACGGTTTACGACACTTCGACCAACGTAAGTGAACAGAAATATAAAAGACGAAAAGTAAGTACAGTGTACAGAGGGCCTGGACACCACATCAAAACGCACATTAACTATTGGGCATGGAGGAGTAAAATGCGTTTAAATTTATAACATCGGCCTGGGCCAACAAAACAAAGAAAAGGATGATAAACAGGATGAATAGACATGAAACTTTGTGTATTGTATTGAGCTTGTCTGAGAGAAAATTGAACAAATGAAAAGATCTTCGAAAGTAAGTCGTTAACATGTTATAACTTGTGGCTGGAGAAGATTTTAATGGGATGGAAGAGAAAGAGAAGCTATGGGCCGATGGTATAAATGTGAAGGAGTGAATGTGACAACTATTAAGTACAGACATAAAGATAGGTGAACGTTGTGTTTTTTAATGGTAATGCTACTCGACCTTAGAATAGAAGATAGCAGTTGTCTTCGACTACGAATACGATGACGATGACGGTAACGTACCTAGGGGGAAGATATGCATGTACACTTTAGGAATTCTACGTATGCTTGCTTAGTGTGGTTCATTTGGTTTCTGTGGCTGCTAGGATGTAATAGTCACCATTTACCTCTCCGTTTTAAATTGAATTGTAATAGCCGGTTGATAATAGACGACAGAAAAACATCTTTTTCGGTAAGAAGCACTACGAATATTAACACCCCGACTCTTTCAATTGTACGGGAGTGTTAGTAGGGGGATAATAGATGCCAAAAAGTCTTACCCTGCTTTTCCCGAAATTCCTTATACAAAGTAGCTTCATGCTTTGCTTTGAGAATTTCTCTGCAAATATAATAAAACCAAGAAATTTGGCAGCATCCTACGTCTGGTTGTACGAATATTTTGCAATTTTCCAACGTTATTTAGTTTTAATGTCGTGTCAACGGTCTATTACAACAATAACATGAGGAAAAGTTGGCTGCTTCGTTATTTTTTTTCTCACAGTAAATTTTTTCAACGTGATAAATAACTTAATACTAAATAACAAACAGCTATTTCAAAAGCCAAGGTGACTTTTTAAGATTCAAAACTACAAAAAAACTGGGTTGCCTACTCGTAATTGTCTTCACCAAGCAACATTCTGCAGCTGAGGCCGAAAGGAATTAGGAGGTATTTAGGGTTTATTTGCTGCCAGTGTGATGCCCAGGCTTAGTTTGCATGGAGGTTGTATCACACCAACATCAATTCTCTATCTGTTTTTCAGTTTGCGTTTATTTTTAGTTTGTATTCATCAGCATTGTTTTCAATACTGGGAGAGAGCAGATAATAACTATCTACAACAGTTGTGGACCTGAGTTGAAATTGCCAATAGAAATTTCTATGATTAATTCAAGGTACCAACTGATACGAATGATACCATTCAAAAGCGAAAAATGATAATTGATAAAAAGATGTAAGTCGAGCTGTCGAGTCAATATATTTTTTATTCTATCAGCGAGTTTTGATTCACATTGATCTTCCTGAATCGTTTTATGGATGATATTGAAATCTTTTCATTTTGAACTAACAGTTTTAAAGCATTCACGACGTGTTTCAATAAATAGATCTGTCCGATGCATTGCTACAGGTAGAGTAAAACAACGGATAGACGAAGACTTCCGAAAAAATTTTATTCATCAAACATATTAACTCGATTTTCTAATAAGTAGGCAGCTGCCGCTATTTCTGGTGGTTTCATAACATGTAAAGAAAATTGACGGTAGAACAAAACATGGGCAGTGCCAGCTGGACAAATTGGATGTTTATTAGGAACGGACAGATAGGTCGACTGGAAACAAGAATCTGTTGTTTCGATGGATTGAAACCACAAATGAACGACTGGTAACACATATGTTTAAGGCAGCTGCTTCTAGTACCAAAGAAGTTTTCTCGAAAAATAAATATAATCTACGAGTCTAACTTTTATCAAATCTATGTTTAAAACTTAAAGTTACAGTCAGAGTTTATAGATTATTTTCCAGTTCTATAATAAATGCTAGATTGGCTCGACAGTTTCTTTGACTGTAAAGTGATGCCGCGTGGTGTGCACGAGCACAACATGGACACATTCATTACCAGAGAAGGCTATCATAATTTGAAAAATAACATCCAGGGGGTAACAGTAGTGCAGAGAAATAATTGCCTGCGCAGGACAGTAGAGAAGTAGAGAAGGATAAAACATCTGCAAATTTTCCTTTTAATTCAATAGATAAGGGTTCTTATTATTGCAGATAGACAGCAATGAGTAAAGGTACCACCACAAATGAACGTTTGAAAACAACTTGGTTCCCATCAGAGTTAAAGTTGAAAGAAAGGCGGTAACGTCTTAACAAGACGTGGTCAAGATAATAAAAACATGGTATTTACCCCAATAGCGTGCACTACATCGCTTGGAGTAAAAATCAATGAAATCAAGCTAATAACATATAAACGCTTTAGAATTAAATATCCCAATGAATGAAATATGATTACATACGTCTGTTTTATTGATTTCATTTTTTATAAGAACGAAATTGGGAGATAAAATTGACATAAGTTTCAAAGAAGTGTTTGGAGATAAATATATAGTTTCTTACCCTTAACTTTTAACTAAGCGCCACTAGTAGTGCTTTAAACGTAACTGTCATAATACATGCATTTTAAAGCTAACATTTACACCAAACTGAGGGCAATGATTGGATGGCTATGTAATAACGCTGAAGGGTTGGATAATTATTCCACATTAAGAGAGTTTAAACTATTGTCTGGTTACATTTAAATTGCGTAAGACCGCATGTTAAAACTTCAGCTGTGAGTCTTTCCAATAAGTTATGCTTTTGTGAGAAAATATTTACATGGAATAAATATGATTTATGTGTGCTACTTAGAATTGTTTGGAACATCCAGGAAATTGTTGATACACTGGACCGTTCTCACTTCAAAATTGATACTGTACCCATAACCCAGTAGTCACTTACGTAGACCTGAAGCAAGTTATTTTCTTCTTTCAACCTTCCTTTGTATAATGAACTACACGAGGTGCTTCCTACTATTTGTAAAATCCATCCTTTGCTTGGGTCGTGTGTCCTGGTTTTCAAAGCACTTAAAACAATCCTTCTTTCGAAGATTAAAAGGCATTGCTAAGTAATCAACCAAATACGATTTTTCATTATACCTTACCTTAGACCTTAGGTCCTCCAATCCCGTTCAGGATATCGGGCAGCAAGACTTCTCCATCGCCTACGGTCGTCAGCTACGGCTTGAGCGGTTCTGGGAGACAGCCCTCGTACAGTCACATCACTCCTGAATGTAGCTTGCCACGTTCTCACAGGTCTGCCTCTTCGTCTGCTTCCATCTACAGGTTTCCATTTCATTACTTGCTTCGCGTATCTGCTGGGTGGTAATCTGAGNCAGCTACGGCTTGAGCGGTTCTGGGAGACAGCCCTCGTACAGTCACATCACTCCTGAATGTAGCTTGCCACGTTCTCACAGGTCTGCCTCTTCGTCTGCTTCCATCTACAGGTTTCCATTTCATTACTTGCTTCGCGTATCTGCTGGGTGGTAATCTGAGCACATGTCCTGCAAGTCTCCATCGTCTCTCTTCTACTTTCTTGTGTAATTGCCCTTGCTCTGTTCGTCTATAAATTTCTTCATTGGTGACCCTGTCCCTCCATGTAATTCCAAGAATTCTTCTCAAGTTTCGTGTGTGGGAAGCACATTATTTATACATTATTTCATTATACTCATATATAATATATATATATATATATAAATATAAAGTATGCTGATTAACAGTAGGAGCTTGTATTGGTGAACCACGCAGTGTGGAAATCATTGGGGTCACATATACACTTGGTAGCATTATGCTTTGTATGCTTCTCAAAGATTACATAAGTGCGGTATTATCAATGCAGAAAACAACGAGGAGTGAGACGGTCCATCACTTTTGTGATGACCTGAGAAAAGAAAAGAGAGGATCGATATATGGTTTTTGTTTGTAATTTTTAAATATCATGATGTGGTTCTTTTTGAATATTTTAGTTACTTGGTTACAAAAACGTAATAACAGATAAGATTTCTTGCTTTCTTGCAACACTGTGTTGAAATTGTAAGGGTTGATCCGTACCCGGCGTTTTCTTAGCTTGCTTCTGGGCTCTGGGTTACAGTAAGCTTATCACTGATAGTTTCCTGCATATAAATAACACTGGTGTTTTTTCTCAACCCAAAATTTATCTGCTGAAGCGGCTACCGAGTTGCGTTTTAACACTTAGTGTCATGTTAAAATGTCATACCTTGTTTTGGTCTCAAGTCCATTATAAATTGTAGCATACAAATAATAAATTGTGTAAATTGACCTCTTTTGATTACTAGATACTACAATCTCAACTAAAGTTACCATCCAAGTCATGATATATTAGGAAGGAAACTGATCTCCTTCTTGGAATCGGAAAAAAAACGATACGGAATTGGTAGGCAGAATATACATAGGACAGAAAACACCCTGAAACTCGTGATTCTTTGTTAAGACTACCTCTTTCCTACACCAAATAAAAAGAACGACCATAGAATCAACGGACGGGACATAAACGCATGTTCTCCTATAGGACTGCACCCTGTCTTAAAAGTGGCGTATTGCTGTCAACGGTATTCTTCAAAATGCAAGAATACAGATGTAATATGCTTCATCACTTACTGCCTTGCACTCGAAGTCATATTGCTTTATGCAGGTCCTCTTTGCCTCTAATCAAGGGATAAAATAATTTACAATTAAAATGGTGAGAAATAGAACAGTAGCTGTGCCACTACAGAGCAGAATACACCCTGAAACTTATAGGGTTCTTATATAGAGAACACTATCCCTCGCACAAACAAAAAACAACTACAATAACAAAGTAATGATAGGCATACCATCTACATCTGTCGCACTACTAAATTAGGCAGTCACTTCACTATGGTAATATAATAAACATAAGAATAGTGAGAGAGGGATACTAACTTCTCTCCCACCAACAGGTTATTTAGTAACTAATGTGGTAGTTCGTTTTCAGAGCGATTAATTTCTTAGCTGTGGCAAAATCTAAAAAGGTACTATTTTATAGGCAAACTACTTCCTTCTTATTTGATTAATTATCGATAGAAATTATGTTTTTTGGTCAAGCGTGCACTTTTCCTTTGCGGTGAAGTGTTTGTATCTGTAACTCTGCTGGCTAATACAAACTTTTAAAATTATATTGTGTTATATTGTGATCATGGATTTCCTGCTCTACGATAAAAAAATAAAACAGGCACCGTAAAAAAAATCCGAACATCTCTGCCCCACTTCTAAGAAGTGTATTGGCTCTGATTGTTCACTTTTGATCAACCACACTGTTTTCCTTTGCAGAGGTAAAAAGTACTAAAACTTTCGTTAATTGCAGGCGTAACATTAATAGCTGTCTCATTTCTAGGTTGTATTGAGTCTCAAATGCAGACTTTTCGTCAAAGGCATTTTTTTTCTTTCTTGAAGGAAAAGAACAAATATTACAGTGGCAAAAGATGGACCAATTACATCTATGGTACTACGACTGTTGATTCCCTTAAAGTCACCTTTTACATTCGCTCAAGAAATAAAAATCAAAGTACACAGTTACTGTAAGTAGACCATTTCTATCTGTCTTACCACTAGATTGCATTTTATGAATTGTATTTTTTTGCTAAGGAATAATCCGAATTAACACAGCAGTGGTAAGTAGGCATTTTGAATCTGTACCAATAAGGGTTGCAATACACCCTCAAATAATATTTCTTCATACTGAGCAGCATTTTTCTACCACAAGGACAACGTATGAATACGTAATAACTTAAATAAGTTGAAAAGGGGTTATAAATCCATACTTTGTAGGATACAACGTAAAAATTGCTATGAAAAGAACCTTTTTTTCATAGAACGCCAGAGTCATGTCGCTATCAACACCACGTATTTTCACATTGGAAAAAAGACTGCATTGGTGGTAGACATACACATTTTATTCCCTCAGAGTAGATTTCTGTTGTGACACCACACTAAATCTTCGTTAAGGCAGAAGAGAAAAAAAGGTGAAAAGTAGTAAGCAGAGCATTTACGTCTGTCTAACTAATAAACTGTGTGTTGTCTTAGTCGTCCTCCCTTGTTAACAGCGCTCTTTCGCTTTGGTGAAACTCCAATTTTCAAAGGTGGTATTGATTTTCAAATATATCATATATGACTGAGAGTACGATAGAAAAAGTAATTTTGTGTCTTCATGTGCGTACCAAATATATTTTAGAATTGAATTTCTGTTCTTATACTGAATGTATATTCAGCTAAGTATTCGGATGGACTTAAACAAAAAATGTATAAATGTACTCAGATGTATTCATCCATTTGATTTCGGAATTAGCTAAAAACATAGGTAAAAATGCTCAATATTCGTGTAACTGTGAGGATATACCATAAAAAATGAAGGGAAAACTGCTCCCAAAATGTGTTGGTATTATTACATGGTTTAATAATCTTCATATTTGACGGTAGTAGTTTTTCTACCTTTCTCTCCAGGTTTTCCAAAGGAGCCCTATTCAGTATGATCTTATTAGTGGTTTGCATTTATCAAAATGTCAGAGTAGCCGTTTAAAATCAATCTTTATATGAAAAAGGAAGCTAAATTTGTACTTAAATCAGAGTTTATGGATAAAAACCCCAGGATTTTTGTGTTGAAATCATGGCGTTTTTCACTCCAGGCCTATTCAACATGGAGCTGGGGGGAAGAACTGGGGGCGAACTGTATTCCACATTTTTCCCCAACGTGTTCATTCCCAGCTTCTCCGTTTTTCACATTTACGGAATGACAAGTCGAGTATGCATTATAATGCGTCCCTGTGGTTTAACGGGTTCTTGTTTATCTTGGCCAGGATCTCGACTCATTTGCGTTTTTCCGTCCTTTCCTCTTGGTGCGATAGTGAAAACGTGCTATGTGCCAAAGTAAAATGGAAATTTGTGTAATTCATTTACCCTAAAGATCCAACGAAAAAGAAAACATGGAGCAAATGTATTCCCCGTAAGGACCAGGCACAGTTGACACTGTGATATGTGAACTGCGCTGGCCAAAGGATTTCGAAACTGTTACTGTCCATGGCAACCAATGGCTCAAATATCCACCATCTTTATTTGAAGATATACCGCCAGGCTCCATTCCAAAAGCACCACAAAAGTTGTCTCAGATAAGATGAACCACTTTGTCATCAAGAAAGATCCTTGACTAACACGATGACTTTCTATTAAGTGACACTTTAAGGTAGTTTGTGGAATTAAAAACCCCTTTAGTTAATGAAAAGAAAAAACTTGATCGCTTTTCTATTCCTTCATGCTTTGTTGATGATGCTGTCATTACACAATCTGAGGATACTCTCAAACTAGCTTGCACAGCCTATTTTTGCTGAGAATTCGGAATGACTCTTCTTTTAGCGCCATCTATTGTGGCTTACAATGTACTTCGCCGACCAAAAGTAGAACTTCAATGTTGACAACATGGTTGGCAGTCGAGGAAGCATTTTTTGCCCTACATCGTATGACAATTACGTAGAGAAAAACATGTTTTGCTCAAACAGATGTCCGCTATGAGCTCTTTACTGTACGTTAGTGCAAGAAATTACGGACCTAATACCGTTATATAAGCCTTTGAGTATTTTGCAACATCATGTAATTTATATGAACGGCTCCAACTCGACTTTGAACTTCAAAGCATACATACGTTGACCCGACTACCATCCATAACTAGAAAGCTTGATGATACAAAGTTATTTAAGAGTGTTTTTGAGAGTCTTTCGCTGCTCCAGAGAACATGCATTCTATTGCAGTAAATGTTTATCCCACTGACGCCATCAATTCATCATTTTGCTGAAGTATGATTTTCCTTGACATTAATATATGTCAATGTTTGTCAAATGTGTATTAAATGCTTTCTTCTGACACCAATAGACACTGTATATTGAAATCACTCATGCTTGATCGGAATAGATGTGAGGTCAATGAAAAGAGACATGAGTTTTTCTACATAGTATGTAGCGAATTTGGACGATTTATTGGCTATCTAAGATTTTGTTGAAATTTGTACTGGATATTTGTTATTTAATTACGACAGTGAATTTATTATTTTAAGACGTTTTTCATTCTAGAACAGTGTATTTGCTATCTTCCCTACTTCGGAAAGCAGTTGCTTTTATTTTGCTCGAGCACGAGGAATGCATACTAAAAATCCACATCTTCTCTGGCTTTCTTGTACATTCTTTTTTTACCTAAGTACATGTGGAACCTGGACTAGCATACCATTGTAGAACTCCATTGGAAAAGGCTGTAAATAAGCCTGTTATGCTACCTAACATTGTTCTAGGATTTCACATTGTTACCTATTTTGGTGAGCCAAGCTTTCTCAACAGAATACCTGTCAGAGGTCTTGGTCTTCCTCTTTTCATTCTCCCTGGCAGATGCATTATCTCCAACATTCTTCTTCCGATGTAGTTTCCTTCCCTTTTGATCACATTCCCTAACCATCTCAACCTTGCCTCCTGTTACTTCTACCCTAATCTCCTTACATGTGCTGTACTTCTGATGTATTCATTTCTGATTTTATCCGGGTGTGTAACCCCAAGTGACCATCTCACCATTTTCAATTCTGCCACCTCCAACTCAGCTTCATGATTCTCTGTTGTCACTACCGTCTTAAGATCGTACAGCAAAGCTGGCCGTACTACTGCTTTGTATGCTTTTCCTTTCACTTTTGGTGGTAGCTTTCTGTCACAGAGTACGCTCTTTACTTTCCTCGGTTCATTCTCTCATACCTGCATTCTCTCCTTCACTTCTCTATCGCAACCTCCTCTCACCGCACTGTTGATCCCAGATATTTAAAGTCTTCTGCCTTTGTTACATCTGATACTTGTATGATTATCTTGTCATCTTCTCTTCCATTCAAGACCAGGTATTCTGATTTTGGCCTGCTTAATTTCATTACTCTTTTTCCTAGGACATCTCTCCACTTCTCTAGTTCTTCTTCGACCTCATTTCTGGTCTTGCAACACAGAACAATGTCATCGGCAAGTATCATTATCCATGATGCTTCTTTTCTGACTTCATTAGTGAGTCGATCCGTGACTATTGCAATAGGAAGGGGCTTAGAGCCGATCCCTGGTGGAGCATGACCTTGACTTAATACCAATCAATCATCCCTGCAGCACTTCTTATGGCGGTCTCACTGTCCCTGTACATGTCTTTAACTAGCCTTATACCCTTCTCTGCTACTCCGGTTGTTCTCATGCGGTGCCATAATTCTTCCCTTGGTACCCTGTCATACGGTTTTCCCAAATCAACAAAAAGACAATGCAATTCCTTTTGTCCTTCTCGGTGCTTTTCCATCAAAATGCTCAGAGCGAAAAGCGCGTCTGTTGTGCTTTTTCCTGGCATAAAACCGTATTTTTTCCTGGCTAATCTTGCCTGAGTCTTGTATCCAAAACACTCTCCCACAACTTCAGGGTGTGGCACATTAAATTGATGCCCCTATAGTTGCCAAAGAATAGTCTTTACTTATTATATTATCTTGTACACGTCTAAATCTCTGTGAGAAATAATTGGATCAGAAAGCAAACTCAGGAGATACAATTCTTCAATGTCACTGATGAGCTTACTCCCAAATGGGGTGATCTTGTTGTCCTCTTCAAAAAGAAACAGGATGACTTAGTTAAACCATCCCAACTTACCGGCTAGTATCTTTTCAAGGCCAGCAGAATGTTTCATCATGTCTGAAGATTCTTTCTGATCAGAGAATGACAGCTTTGAAAACAAACACCACTTGGGTTACTGTTAATTAGTATACAATTAACGTCCTTGAAAAATTGTTACCTTTCGGAAAACAGTGAGCTGCAAAGATCAGCTTGTTGCTCACCAACAGGATGGACCTGAAAAAGCCCCGATTAAAGATGAGATGGTGCTTAACTAGGGGGGAAGAGATACAAGTGTCTTACTACAGATACAGCCAAGGCACTTACTCTTTTATCTAAACCATTTGCTGATATTGCAAAATCCTTATTAACCGCTACACATTCATGTTTTGTTGGGAATATTCACAACCGAAAGACTAGGGAAAATGTTTTGCAGTTTGAAGCAAGGGTCTGGTGGAACGTTCTTTGTTACAGTGCAACAATTTCTCCAGAAGCTTGTTAAATTCCAAATTAAATTCTTACTGAAATCAAAGATTGATTTTTCTACACTGGATGTATCTTCTGGCCATGCATGCAATGATCGTATGAAACAAATGAAAGAGAATGCAAAAACTGTTTTTGATGGGATACCAAAGTGGGAAACATATCTACTAGCGTAAGGGAATCTTTGGCATACACTGTTGGGTACCTTTCACACTAAAGCCCTTTCAATAAACGCAGCCATGATGTATCTTTAAATATGGAGGCTTTCATCATCATCATCATCATCCTGTGAGCCGAGCCGATAGGCGTTGGCGATCATGCTCCTCCACATCTTTCTGTCTCCAGTAGCTTGAATGGTCTTACTATTCTTGTGTGTTCCCATCCATGATGCAAGATCATCCAGCATCTTCGTTTGTTGTCGCCCTGGGCACCTTTTTCCGTTGATTCTTCCAGTTGTCACCAAGTTTTCCAGCCCTCCTCGTCTTATCACATGACCAAGGAATGCTCCCTGCCTTTTCCGTATGTTTTTGATGAATGTTCTTTGCGTTTCTACCTCCTTTATGACTTCAATGTTTGTTTTCTTTGCTGTCCATGTGATTCTCAACATCCAGCAGAGCCTATAGACCTTTTTCATTCTCTGCCATTAATGCGGTATCGTCTGCATATCTTAGGTTGTTGATATCGTGCCCGTTCACGCTGATTCCCGGCATTCCTTCTATATTTCTCATACTTTTCTCGCTGTATAATGAGAATAGATCGGGTGACAAGACGCAACCTTGTTTCACTCCTCTATTTATATGTTGGTAATCACTTACTTCATTTTCAATTCTTACAGCGGCTGTCTGCTCCCAGTATATATTTCTTATGATTCTCAGGTCTTTACCATAAATGTCCAGCTCTTCTAATATGTTCATGATTTCTATGTGCCTCATCTTGTCAAATGCTTTGGTGTAATCGATAAAGCAAATTTAAAGATCTTTTTGCATTTCCAAGCTTTTCTCCATGACGGTCCTCAATAAATATATAGCATTTGTTATTCTTTTCCCTTCTATAAATCAGCATTGTTTTTCTGCTATCTCTTGTTTGATTTTGTTCCTTGCTCCCATCATCAGAATCCTCAGTAATATTTTGGTAATGTGGCTCATTAGACTGATAGTACGGTGAAGCTCACATTCTGTTGCTGCAGGTTTCTTGGGTAATGTAATAAATATCGACTTTGATATGTCTGTTGGGATATGACCGCTGTTGTATACATCATTCAGAAATTCGGTAAGTGTTGATACTCTCAAGCCTTCGAGTAGTTCTAACATTTCGATGGTTATACCGTCTGGACCTGCTGTCTTCCCCGTTCTCATCTTTCTCATTGCTTGTTTTATTTCTTCTTCCATAATTCATGATCCTTCAAAGTTCTTAATAATAGGTTTCTCCTCTGGTCTGATGTCATCATACAGTTCACCTATGTATTCTGACCATCTCCCTAGGATTTTATCCTTTTCCATAATGGTCTGCCCATCCTTTGATTTTATACACCCACTTGATAGCATGTCTTTTTGCTTCCTATCTCTTTTATCTTATTGTAGACCCTTGTTGGGTCATGGATATGGCAGACTTCAATTTCTTCACACTTTTCATCTAGCCATGCTTCCTTGGCTTCATTAGATTTAATTGTTATTTCTTTGTTGAGTCTTCCATGTCCATCTTTATTGCCTTTGCTTGTTCTTCTTTTTTCCATCATATCTAAGATTTTTTGTGTCATCCATTTCTTCTTTGCTTTTTGTTGCTTCTCTGTAATCATTTCTTTAGCTGATTCTGTAATAGATTCCTTGAGTTTCAGCCATTTTTCTTCTATATCCCGGGTGCTCTGTAATAATTCATATCTGTTCTTTACTGTAACTCGATATTGTTCTCTTACTTCATGATTTGTATTTAAAACTTCAAGGTCTAGTTTGATATTTCTTGGGGCTTTCTTTACCTTCCTCAAGTTGATTTTCACTTTTGCAACTACAGGGTTGTTATCATTGTAGCAGTCAGCTCCCGGGTGTGATTTAGCAACCAAAACAGAATATTTGAACCCATTGTTAATCAAGATGTAATCAATCTGGTTTTTGGCGTTGTAATGTAGGCTCTTCCATGGCCATTTTCTTTTGGGATGTTACTCGAACCAGGTATTGGAAACTATCATGCCGTTGTTTTCAGCCCATTCTATCAGTGTTTCACCTCTTTCATTCTTATTGCCCAGGCCATGAGGACCAATGATGTTGTTGTGTCTCTCTTTCCTGACTTTTGCGTTAAATTCTCCCTGTACAATCACTACATCTTGGGACTTGCAGTATGACATCGCAAGGTCTAGAGTGTCATAGAATGATTCCATTTCCTCATCTGTGCTGTCTGTGGTCGGGGCATAGACTTGTATGATGCTAATGTCAAAAAGTTTTCCGCTGAGTCTTATAAGTAGTACCCTATCTGAGATTGGCCAGTGCCCCTTCAGTGTTTTGGCTTTTTCATGACCTAAAATTAGCCCGACTCCTCTTTCATGCTCATCACCTCCAAAATATATGATGGAATAGTTGTCGGATTTTATGATGGAGGCTTTACAATACCAGTAAATCCAGAAAAGTAAGCTACTCCCAATTATATCATCTGCCAATGCCTTTTTTGTCCTACATATTATTTCAAGACGTTCGTAATTCTGTATACATAAATTATTTGCGTTGCATTTTCGTGAATATTGCAAACTTTTATTCTGTAGAAATTAAGAGAAGACATGCATTTTCATTCTCAAAAATATTCATGAACAATCATTGCCATTTGTGTACCCCCAAGGTCGTCTAAAGAGAGGAAACGAATAGCGTTAAAGCGTTGTAAAGAACGCTGAGGTTTTGTTGAAAATAGAATCATAATTTACATATAGTAATAAAGTAGTTAGTATATAGCTCTTAGTGTCATTCTATCTCCAGTTTGTCGTGTTTTGTGTTCCACTGCCTTCACTTGTGCACTTCTTTATCAGAGTTTATAGGAAACCTAATCAAAGGGACATATCCATACTTTTAATGCCCTTTAATGGCTTCTGCTTCATTGTGATACATCGTTACTTTGTGATTCAGATATTTTGGGCTCCTCCTTAGTTCATGGCCCCAGCTGCATGTTTAATTGGTCCGTAGTGAAGAACGCCGTGGTTAAAATCGTTAGTACGCAAAACATGAATTTGCTTTTGAAATATAAATCTTGATTCAAATTCATTTTATCACCATCTCGAAAAACGACGATTCTCCAGATTTGCTATTCCAAAACTGCTATTTAACACCCAGATCATGAAAAGTTGATTTTCAAAATTCTTTTTTACTGTCAGTAAGGTGTCCTGACATGAATTCAGTCAATGTACAACTTCATGGGGTATACCTTTCGTACGCCGAATTACATAAAGAGTATTAAAGTGACCCGCACTTGATACAAATATTTAAATAAAAACGTCGATGTGGAAAAATGTAGAGTCAAGAAATATATATGCATCGTGACATTATAAAACCACTCCAATGCTCATTTTATCGCAATATACAGTTTTTTTGTTGTTTCTTTTTTTTGTTTTTATGTCATGTTTCTCCTGTAACTGGGGCTCAGACAGTGTCCTTCAAAGGGACTTTTGTTTTGGCAGCGAGGAATTTCTTGGCCGGATGCCTTTCCTGACGCCAATCACTTGGTTTTTCTTTTGTAAAGTTCCAAAATTCTTTTCGCCTACTCGGGGAATCGAACCCGGAACCTCTTGATTACAGTGCAGTTGCACTAAACATTAAGCCACGGCTCCTCGGCTACGGCTACAGTAACTCCACCTATATAAATGGCATCAGCGAACCAAAACGATTTTTAAGAAATACGGAAATTACATAAAAGTAAATTGAAATTCATATCTGTAAACTTTTTTGCTGGGTTTCAAAATTAGGGACTTTTAATTAATTAAATTTAGTTAATTAACTTAAATAAAAAGGGAAAATTAAGGTTGTAAATTGTGACTGCTGCATTCATTAATAAGACAGCTTTATAATAACTAATTTAACTAATAGTGACTCTAATCTACGAGAAGAGCTATCGATAAAAAAAAGCTTTGTCCTTAAAGTATTTTACTTATCTTTATATGGAAGTTTAAATTAAGTTACGACCTATGCACGATAGTTTTCAAGATTACTTTAAATACTAGAGCAAAACAAAGCGTAAGTCGAGGCGGAAATCAATCCCAGATTGTCCACTCCATCAAAAAGCAGTGTGGTGCCGGATCACTCCAGGTCCAACATGTTAATTTGAAAACTATGATACGTCTGTATTTGTCTCATAATAAAAAAGGATTATTAGTATTTAATAAAACTATAAGTACAATATAGTATACATTCTTTTACTTTATTAGTATTATAATGTTTAGTTATATAC
Organism: Morbakka virulenta; assembly: GCA_003991215.1. NCBI lineage: Eukaryota > Metazoa > Cnidaria > Cubozoa > Carybdeida > Carukiidae > Morbakka > Morbakka virulenta. The sequence continues at coordinate 3,312,886 of RDPX01000015.1, forward strand.
TAATACCCCAAAATACCCTGTCTGAATATCGTCTCGTATGTCGAATAAAGACAATAGCAATTAGCAAATTCGTCAAGCTGTCACATTTTGAAAACCTTTATTTAAACCCTGAAGCTTCATGTTGAAACTGAACATAACAACCTAAATACCATAATTATTCTATTAACCGCACCCTCTGGCAGATTTCCTTTTCAACAACCGCACCCTTTTTTCAAAGTAAAAAATTGAAGGTCAAGAATAAAAGCACTAAAAACATATATTTTAGTGAGTATATTCTATTATGTTTTTAACATCGTGTGCGTAAATCACAATGTTCATATGATTACAGGTATCTGTGTATTTGTCAATTTCACTTTTGAACTTGATGAATGTCGACCTTGATATTTTAGACATTTAGTGCTTTGGAAGTTTACTTCCTATTGTTTGTACTGATAAAAATATTTTTGACATTTGGTGCTTTACAAGTTGACTGACTTTTCCAATAAGCGCACTCCCTCGAATACGCGCACCCCCTGAATAAGCGCATCCTTTAGAATCCCCAGAATTATTTAGGCGCACCGTGCACTTAATCGAATAATTACGGTATGCAATATCAAGTATAAGAACCTGGGCACCAGTTCGACTCTACATTGATTATAAGTTAAGTGGTCACATGGTATATACAACTTTTTTCTCTTTGCTGCTGAAAATGTTATTCTGGAGGTACCTTTATACGATTGGTCCGACGAGGTTACTTTTCTTATTTGTTTCATAAAAATGTTTATGCGGTCTACACGTCTGGCTATCGGTAATCATAAAAATACTGTATTGAAACCAGTTTGCAAAAAAAATTTGCTATTCTCCCAGCTTGTTTCCAAATACATCGAAACATTGAAACCCTCATCCACCCTCGTGTTTTCAGGATAACCTAGATCTTCCCTTTTTTAATTTCTCTACTGACCTCCCTCTTCTTTCGATACTTGACTTAACCTCTCCTTTTCCTTCTCTCGACTCCTGGCAAAGAAAAGTGGCAGTCAGCAGCCGTAACAGGAGTGAAAAAAGAATGGAACAATGACCATGGGTGAAACGGAATAAACTAGGCTCTTTGATAAACAAAGTATTTCCATGCATGCATGACTGGTACCTACTTTACTAACTTCTCTACTATATGCTACTAGGCATGTGTTAACAAAAGCTCCTAAGTCCCAGCTAGTAAACACTAATGTGTTTGCCAGCCTAGAATTATTCAGAATTTTCTATAGTTTCTGCGGATCTGAAACATGGACTCTTTCCGATAAACAACACCGCCGCCTAGATGGATGCTATACCCATCTCCTCAGAAGAGTATTAAATCCTTCATGGAAAAAAACATCAAACTCCCAAATGATATATGGTGACCCACCTAGGATATCAACCTTTGTCCAAAGGCGTCCAGTTTGCTGGACACTGTGCACGTGCCTCAGATGAACTTGTGTCGTCATTCCTCTTATGGAGGCACCCATCATCACTAAAGCGGTCTCGGAAGCTCACCTTTCCAGACATCCTATCCAGGAACACCGCCATCGCCAAGGAAGACCTTCTAACAGCTATGACCAATAGGGTATACTAGAAAGGTGTAGTGAATTCTATCTCGGCTGAGGCCGCAAGGTGATGATGATTATCTTAGTAACACTTAAGTGTTCATATGCTTTCTTTCCTTTCACTCGGTTTGTCTAAGCAAGGCTGGAAGCCACCTTAGTGCACAAGGTTACATGTTATTTTAGTTTCTCCCTTCGTTCTTTTTCGCCATTTAATTTTAAACGTCTTCAAATTCTATCTCCGAAAGCATGAACAAACTCAGTAGTAAGCCACTTATGAAGGATAAACCAATTGGTCGATGAACAAATAATTTTGAACACAGGATGAGCGAAAAAAAAGGCTTTTAAAATTTCGTTTCCCTTACTCATTTTCACCGGGCATCTTTTTCAATAAACTGAAGAAAAACCTTTAGAGCTATTAATGGATTCTTGTTTACATTTTCTTCATACTCTATCAATATGATTGCAATTGGATTTAAGGTATCTACAATGATGACGGGAAAAGTACTACGAAAAAAGGTGAATATAACAACTCAATTTTAAGAACTACGTTCCTTCATTTATCCATGAATAAATTTACAATGTTGCACTTTTGTACCATACACTTTTACAATTTTGCAACCTATGAAAAACTATAACACTTCAAAACAGCTAAAGGTTTCTCGAAATGCTGCATAATTATTTACTCTCTCTGCCCCAATACACTATTTACAGACTGCTTCTTCTCCTAAAATATGAGCATAAATATATGCATAAATATTTGTCTCAGGTAGGCCACACGGGTCTAAAGAAAGTGCAGTTTCCTTCGTTTTCCAACAATAACATATACATGCTCGTAGATACAAACGTGAATTGTTAAGAATATCAGATTAAGTACACGTGTAGATACACGTGATAATTTAAGCTGAGTTTATTGGAAACAGGGGTCACACTTCTATCTGCTTGACCATAATTCAAGTTCCTTCTTCCTTTGCATTCAGACTGCTGATCAAACGTGCTTTCATTGATAAAGAAAATGCTAACTTTAGAGGGTCACCCGAATTTTCTGACTAAATTTGATAAGATCCCCACATTTCCTGCTTTCTCTTGTTCTTCTTAAACAGTTCTCTTCGTGGAAGGGGTTGACTTTCCACCGGCAGATAATGGATGTAGTCGAATGACTGGACTCTTCTTTCAATCGTTGTCAATTAAAATATGACATTGTTTAGGAATACATACTGTCCAAACTACCTTCCTTCATACGCACACGCTAGAAAAAGTAACATTTGGCTTCCAGCTCTCTTGAATATTTGTAGTTGTATTCTGAAGTAATGAACCGAGATTCGTTCTTGGGGATCCCGTGCATCCAAAACATGTTCAATTATCTCAAACAAATGGATAGAAAAAGTCATGTGGTGCCTTGGTTGTAAATTCAGGAATTGGCTTCTCCTTGGCTTCTAAGCTTGCGGACACGTCAACAAACGAGACACACTGCACCACATCGATCTGGTGAGTACGAGTTGTAGAACCTGGCAGGCAATAGGGCCCAACACACTAAAATTAAAAAAAATGCATAATTCAAAAAACATTTCAAGTCCCGCGATTTCATATACAAAGTCCAATGGTTGTTGATCTATGGCACTCTTCGTGTAACAATTTCTAATGGAATTCAGAATACCTATCAACCAAAGTTTGCTTGTTAAGAACCACTGTGATGTTGATAGGCGATATTTAAGACATTTCAGCTGTATTTTAAGCCAAGCAAAAAGTTCTATATATGCACATACGTATGTATGTATGTATATACCTATGTCTATATCATATATATTCATAATCTTTTATCGTATTGACATTTTTTTAAAAACTATAGCTACGTGGCTACTTGGAGAAAGAAATACAACTTTTTCAATAAGTTTTTTCTCCGAGTATATATATATATACAAACAATGGATTGACGCTTGTGGTTTTCACAATATGCAAGGGATTTTCCTGCCTCTTTTTCAAATTTGTCATGAAAACAACAAAGGTAATACCTTTAAAAAAACCAATTCAAAACCTCCCTCTTGAAGCGATTTTTGGTAACCGGTTACCTTGTAAAAATACCAAAAATTTTTCCAAAGTGTTATAAATTTGTAGAATATTGATTAAAACCTGAATAATATTTACCTGATAACGAAGTGACCGACTAGCNTATATATATATATACAATATATATATATATATATTGTTTATATATATATATATAAACAATGGATTGACGCTTGTGGTTTTCACAATATGCAAGGGATTTTCCTGCCTCTTTTTCAAATTTGTCATGAAAACAACAAAGGTAATACCTTTAAAAAAAACAATTCAAAACCTCCCTCCTGAAGCGATTTTTGGTAACCGGTTACCTTGTAAAAATACCAAAAATTTTTCCAAAGTGTTATAAATTTGTAGAATATTGATTAAAACCTGAATAATATTTACCTGATAACGAAGTGACCGACTAGCTTCATACTTGACGCGTACCCCTACAATCTGTTAGAATAATGGGAAACATATGTGATGACTAAACAAAAAAAATCTCTATTGCAAGTGTCTTGCAGATACAACAAAACGTCATAATTAAGAAAATTGGTGTTTTTCTTTTTTTAGATCATTTGAGATATCGCAGTAGATAATACCGAAAATCTACATTTAAATATCGCTAGAATTACTTATTCTGTACCAGCCTGAAGGCGAGAATTTTTTTCCCGAACTATAGTCTGGCCCAAACATGTTTGATATGAACTTGCTTCTGCAGCCTGGGGACTGAAAAAACCCCTCCAAAATGTGATTAAGGTAACATGGCCAAACAAGTAAGGGTAGATAGATTGGTGGATTTTTAAAACAACTTGTTTACATACTCGTGTGTGTGTTCCTTGAAGATCTCAGAAACTTCAGTCAAAACATTTGCAATATAAACGTTTTTTTGTTTCGATATTATCTAAAAATAGGAAGTTCAATTTACCTGGAATCAATTTCCACACAATTAGAAAAAAGTATACATGCAGAAAAAAGGTTGTCGAGTTTGCAATAACCAGTTTTTCTTTGGATTTACCAGTTTTCTCTTACGAGTATGTGGGTGTATTACTACACAAACACAAACACACACACACACACACACACACACACATATTCTGTACAGAAACAAAAGAACGGAGATCTTTGGACTGTTCTGTTAATGTCTGCATACCAACTTTTTGTAGATGAACTTCCTTCGAAAAACGTGAAGACTTAAGTTATTGCAACAAACCTTTGATCTAAAAAAGTTACTGGGCAACCATTAGCAAGCTTGATTTCCTTTACTATATTAGTAGATGTATCTTGGCACTAAATACTATAATTTGCAGTGGGCAAGTTGTACTTTAGATTAGTTACATGTCATGTATACTGTTTCAGGAGAAGATAGGAAGTTAATATCAAACCAGCTAAGGGTTTGGCCAAGACTATAGTTGCGAAAAATATTCTCGCAGCAACCACATACACGCACATACGTGGGCGTACTTTTAAAAGTATTACTTCCAAAACGTTCTACTAGTCTCTGTATGTCAAAATTAAATAGGAATTAAATAATTAATGATTAATTTAATTAAATTAGAGGACTTTGGACATCAGGGTCTAATGATGGTAGATGATGAGTCTTATCAGTTGATATGTATGTATATATGTATGTATGTATTTATGTATGTATGTATTTATGTATGTATGTATTGATGTATGTATGTATGTATCTATTTATGTGATGTATGTATCTATTTATGTGTGTATGTATGTATTTATGTATGTATGTATGTATGTATCTATTTATGTGTGTATGTATGTATTTATGTATGTATGTATTTATGTATGTATGTATATATATATATATATTTATATATATGAAAATAGGTGGCATCTGATCAGTGCTGGTCGGCAGCCATGTTGCGTAACTCATTTCGATTTTAAATGCCCGAAATGGTTGATATGGTCATCGACTGATGATCCATGATTTCTGTAATTGCCACCAGGCCATTACTCATTCTTTTATTTTAATCCATCACATCTTATTACTCCAATTTGTCATTCTTCTTGTCATATATATCTTTTCATAACAATCTTTCATATCAATTCTTACTTTCGTGTGTCATTTCTCTGCTTGTGTGTATGTGTGTGTGCGTGTGTGTGCGTGTGTGTGTTTGTCTTACCAGTTGTGTTGTCTTTCGTATTTTCCTGCTGCTTGTTCATGTATGTGTCGTTTACTCATAATCATTAAATTAGCCTATACCATTTTTAGCTTTGAGTGTTAAACTCTAATACTATATATATATATATATATAATATAGGCGGCAGGCACTGGTGGCAATAATACCAATACATCATTAGCAGGTTTTTTCTCCAAGTAATTGTACCAAACAAATCATAAAACAACCCTTCAACAATTGTTTATCTCCCATAAGAGATCCTTTTAATCTTTGCTGTGATATATCATTTGTTAAAAAATGGTACCAACCAACTAGTGTATGCAAAGCAACAATTAAATATTGGGTCATATCATACTTCTTTGTGCTGAATTGCGAAATATGTTCATGATGATGTCGTGCTATTAACTCGTGAAAGTAGTATGGCGATTAAGTGTTGCCTTTTCACTTACGAACGAGGAAAACGAACCATGTCATAGGGATGAATCAAATCGCATCAGGTAGAGTGAGATGCTGCGTTTCAAAAATCTTCTCGGTTTTGTCTGAACAAAGGCAAGTTATCTCACGAACAGTGAAATGGTAAAATTTAAGAATTCATTAAGAATAATAGCCAGGCTCAAAATTTATCAGGAGTTTTTTTTCACCCATCTGAATTTTTTGAGCAAACAAGACAACCATAACCCTACGCTAAAAGTGTGAGATGCACCCAGCAAGCTTAGATTGGGTTTCATTCCTTAATCTTGGGTACCTAGATCCCGTCACCCCGCTAATAATTATTTTAAAATATTTCCAACCCCACCCCCGCTTTCATTAAGAAGCCCACCACTTTATTTTTACACAAAATGGTTTGTCAATGCCATTACAGGAAAAATTACTGCAACACATGCAAAAATACCAGTGAAAAATACTATCCATATCAAGTACAATGTTTACATTGATACAATTTTATAATGGTGATGAAAATTCAGATGATTATCGAGCATAAATAGAAACAGAAGGTAATCGTTTTTACCAAAGTGGGCGATCCAAGCAACATCATGGGCGTGGTCCTGAAAAATTCTCTTCTGCATTAGCAACTAGTTAATTCCCCATCCCCCCAGCCACTCCTGATATATATATATATATATATATATATATATATATATATATATATATATATATATATATATATATATATATAAAAGAGATATAAAATTTGGAAATAATAAAACAC
>RDPX01000015.1:3319962-3335128 GCA_003991215.1 Morbakka virulenta
ATTTTTCTTTGATGCAGAGGTTGCATCTTTTGTTTGTGTTATTGTAGGGTCGGTTTGTTGAAAGGATTCTCCAAGACATTGTATGGTCTATATATATATATATATATATATATATATACACTGATGGCACAAAATGGTTTATTATAAATGCTTAAATATTTCTGTTTCTTTTGTTATCTTTAACTGCTTTCACCTATGATGTCATTTTCACAACTATTATAATAAGGAATTTACACATAATACGAAAAGTATGTAAAGAAAACTATTTTCTTATCTCTCATCCCGTTACGAAATTGTAGGTTGGGTTTTTTTGTGCTTGTTATACATATTGACCATGTCAGTAAGGACCAGTGCTTGACTGTAAAAAAACCCGTTAAATCTTGCAAAAACACATTTTCCTGCGGTATTTCTTATCACATTACAACATGGTTAAAAAATCTCCAAATTATTGACACGTTTTAACGCATGACTAGCGAGCTGTCAACTGTACAAAGTGGGCGTACATTCCCACGTCTTGCCCCTTATCAGACTGCCACGAGGTAGAAAATGAACAAATCAGTTCCACGCGGGAAATCATAAATGGATACATGTAGGCCAACACTCAATCCATGATGATAGAGCTTGCACGTGGTATTTATTATCAGATAGCAGCGTGATCTCGGCATATCATATTTAACAGTACAATTCATGGTAGGAAAGTTAGACGTGTTTAGAAAAAACAACTTCCTTGAGATGAACAAAAAGATACCACATGGCATAAAACTCACCTCTGGGCTTATTTTTCTGAAGAAATTCGGAATAATCCTAAAGTGCTCTAATTTTTTTCATCCAAAGATAGCTGAGCTTATAAATCTCGAGTTGTTATCATCTCACGATGTTTTCTTTTTTGTTTCGCCACTCAACATTTTTCACTACTAACCCTTTTATTTTGAGATGTAGAATACGCAAGAGGTAAAGTAATATTCTCTATTCACTAAAGGTTTCAAAGGTTTCGTGTAAATACATCTCAATAAGTGATGCCTCGAAAGAAAACATATAATGGTGGGGGCGTTTTCGACGGTAAATCAGACAACATAAATCATGGGTTCATCTTTCTTTGGACTGCAAGCTTTAGAGCAGTTACGAAAGCCCGAAAGTGGCTGAAGTTATGGAAAAGTTTAAGCAGAAAATACATTTTATTTTTCTACTGCGATACGTTATGCTCATACATTAAGGCTGGTAACACTTACAGGAGTTGATGTTGTGAATTTTCACTTGTAAATAACTAAGCACATGATGGCGTCTATTTTTCCATAACGATCACATGTCTATTTAAAAAAACTTAAAACAGGGGAAAAACTTACCTTTTGTTGTGGATTTGAAAGAAACCCAGTTTTGGAATGTAATATTTCAAACCCAACTCCCAGCACGATATTCTGGCATTCTCCGTTGGATGCTAAAGGCTAAAGAGAAGTAAGCAAATGTAACACTATATTATTTTATTGCAGTAGTAGCTTCCGGAAGAAGTTCAACCAACTGCAGCAGAGCAATAACTCGGCGTGTTATATTTAAGGGACACAAACAAATTCTCTTCTTCAAAATTCGCAATAGCAGCGAGGTAGTAAAATAGAGGCATGGTTTAAAAACTCCTTTGAAATTTTATATTTGTGTGTACACTCATGCAGTGCATACCTTCTTCTCACCGCCAGATCGAGGTTGGTCGGCTTACTTTCACACGTTTCTTCCATCCTCTGTCATCCACTGCAATAGATTACTCTCGGTTGAATACGTTTATCTGCAATAATCTTCATGAAGTGCTCTTAATTTGTAATTTAGTACATGTATAATTATGATCTTTTCTTTCCAGGACACCATTTGAAAATTCCGCAGAGAAATCAAACGGAACTTTTAACTTTTCCAGTTCTCACAAGCACAAGCGGTGAAGACGATTGAAAATACAGGTATGTGTAGTCATTATTACAAATTTTAATCCTGACTTCCATAACAATACTAGAATAGCCATTACAATTTAAAGGAAATGCACATAATTCCATCGTAATGAGTATACGAGTAATTGTTTACTTTTGCTTTAATTACTTCATTTTTGCTTTGCCCCCTTTTTTTATAATTTTTTCATTTCTAAAATTTCATCAAGATTATTTCTGTCAAATATTTAGTAGCACCCGAACAGTTGTGTAAGGTTGTGTATTTAACCTGACACAGCTGCGCATACAAGCTTACGAAAAAGTACACGGTGTGGCTACAACCTGAAAGGAAAAAAAGCTACAGTTCGAACATAAATGATATCCAGTAACTATTTCCAAAGAGACAACGTAAGAAATAGTCTTACGATAAACATTGCAATTCTGACAATCAAACTGAAGCAAACACACCATCTTCACTCTAGATATTTCTGAATGACCATTACTACGAGCAGAAATGTTAAACAATAATAGTTCAGGAAACTAAGGTTTGCAATCTACATTAATAGGCGATGTCTTCTTCTTAAGTATGTTGGTTTCAAAGTAGAGGAATAAATTTCTCGTGATTTGATTTCAATCGAGTAGGGTATTTTTTGCTGAAAGATAGATCTAAGTCTGTAAATTAAGGTTTGGCTCTTAAATATAAGAAAGAAAAGAACTGGCCTTTAAGTTCAAAATTTGGTCTGTAACACGATAACGTCAGACTTTTCAATAGCATCTCTAGGTTACCTCTATAGTAGGGAATATAATCCAGTTGATCAGAGAAACGATACTATATTAATTCATTTATTTCAAATAGCATAAGGAAAACAGTGTATCTTAGTAATATGACCATATCTTAACAACGGTACCAAAGTGTACGTCCCAAAATACAATCTAGGCAAGGTCTGAAAAGAAAGGAAAATGTACGGTGAGATTGTTTCAACGCAGATGTTCCAGCTTGTAGACATATTTATTGCCTCTGTAGCTCACCTCCATAGTAGGGAATATCATCCAGTTGATGACAGAAACGATTCTCAACCAATTCATTGATTTCAAACAGCATTGGGAAAACAATGTGGCTTACTAATAAGAACCGAACGTTATAGTAGTACCGTTGTGTCTGTCAGTCAATGAAATCTAGGCAAGGTCAGAATAGAAAGACAAATGTGCAAAAAAGTTGAATTATGGCTTACATTTCAGATTTGATAATATTAGACGTTTGTATTGCATCTGTTAGTCACCTCCATATTAGGGAATATCATCCAGCTGATCACAGAAACGATATTCAACCAATTCATTGATCACCAGTAAAAGAGTGTAGCTTACTAATTGTTTGACCAACAGATGCAATACAAACATTTGATTAAATGGTGATACTTGGCAAAAGTTTCAACTCCTACATTACTGAAAAAGGGCCAAGGTTTACTTATGACCATTGCAGTATAACATTCACAGTAAAACTAAAGGTATCACACCTATACTTTTAGTGAACGTAGTAAGATTTTAAACAATAGTACAAATAAATAAGCAACTAACCATGCTGTTTACAATAATGAAAGTAAACAATTAAGGAATCAATTAAAGATCCATTTGGATCAAGGGTGCATCGAAATTATACTAGTCAAATATTACGGTAACAGGAATCACTCTTTCGTGTGTTCCGGTTATTAGTATCCAGCTCCTTAACTCCAGTGTACTGCATATTTTAATCCACCATACGCCTCCAAAATGCCCCCTGTCTCCCAACTGGGCCAAAAACAGGTTAAAATAAAATCCAGCCTTTTAAAAAAGAACACACACGGGGACCCAATAAAATACTCTATGTCCAACGGACCGCCTTTATTCACAGTGTACACACATAATTTGTGCGAAATTTCTTCTGTATTTGATTTTCAAGAATGACAGATAATCTTGTGAGTCGGTTACTAAGCATACAAGGAAAAATCTGTCATATTTATCAGGAGGGTTGGTTGCATCGCAGAATAAAAAATTATACCATATAACAGCCGCGAAGGCTGAGAGCCTTGGGGTGAACGCTGTTTCGGTTACAGTTTGCCTAAAAAAGGATTAAATTTAATAGATGTATACAACACACTTCACTCTAATTTCTGTGGTAAAAAATGCTCCTCTTCTCTGATATTTAATACTACTAACATAGACCAAGGCTCTCCTGTCATCAACAAAGTCATCAGCTCCTCTCCAACTTCGGCCTTCATAGGTCAAATTGTCCAGGTTACAGTGCTTCTATGCCTTCAACGGGTCACCCATCCTTCAAGCATGGCACGTTTTTCAAATGGTTCTCTATTCTCTATATACTTAACGACAATGAACAAACGATTGCTGTATTTTGTTCTAACCACCCTCGATGGTGGGTAAAAATGGCCGAGTCTGTCGTTCTTGTTTCCACATGGACTAGTTAAAAATTGGGTAACATATAAAACCACGTCAATCAAATATTAGTGATGTACACTTACCGTATTTGTTGGCTTGATATTAATAATTTTGACCCAATCCCCAACATTACTAACTGCAGAGTTTCCAAACATACCAACATGAGTTGACATGTTCTTGAGAAGTGTGTTGTAAATAATCGCTTGAAGAGCACTACATTCTGCGGTTGTCATTATCTTCTTTATACTGTATATAAATGAAAAATAAAAATTAATACTGCCGTGTAGCTCTCCATCTGAGGATTATTTATGAATATCAAATTTCAAGATGTTAAAAATGTGTCTAAATTTTATTAAAATACCTTAATAAAAAAAGAATTAAAATTCTGGGTAGGTTTGCAATTTAACCTACAATCTTCCGTATTCTTTGCCATCCGCCTCTTTCACTCTTATTTTTATTATTATTATTATCGAGTGGTTACACGATATCTAATGATGGATGACCAAACGAAGGTGTCAAATTCACGAGCTAGGTTTCACATCCTTAAAAGAAATTATAAAGTTACACATGGATCTGTCTGCAACATGAGTCAAGGCAATGCAGGAGGCGAAGGGGAGACTGGAAAATTAGCTTTATTACAAGCGGTATAGCTTGAAAGGAATGGAAGCAGCTTGAATGGTGCTAGGGAAAAAATCAACAATTGACGTGTACCCAACGTTAATGTCTTTGCAAACAAGGCATATTGAGCCATTTTAAGCACAATTAAATACTTTTTAAATTGATGATCAATGCAAAATAACTTGGCAAGCTGAGCCCCTCAGAAACAAGGAAAACAAGGAGGGTTCCGCCTGCTATACGTTCCTAAAAACCATCACTGATTTCACCACTCAAACACTGAATTTCAGCTCTAAAAAATGAGAAAGTTGAGCGTCCACAGTGACATCGGCATATAATATGGTGCATGGCGCGGTGCATATACAAAAAATAGTGTTCTGTTAGGTCATTTGCGTGGACCTCTTCTGATTCTGCTAAACTTAACGCCAACATATACGGCCATCCTCGAGAACTGGCATTTAAACAGACTGACCAACAGTCTGACAAGTAAACACACACAAATAAACTTTGTGTGATATAGATTAAACGAAAATTTATAAAAGCACAAAATGCCAGTAATAAAAAAAGGAGCATTTTCCTCACAACAACGCCGTCATCAAACCAGTAAAAAATGGATTTCCTTTGCATATGTGGATTTTAAAGGGCGTGACATCATGGCCTTTGCTCCTCGCTGATGAAAGTGCGTGGAGAATAGTGATGACTACGAGGAAAAATTCATTCCGGAGCAAAAGCGACCTTTTTTTCAATATCATTACTCCAGTCGTTGTACCTCTTAATTTTTGAGTCAATAATTGTATCACGTTTTGAACGACCCTCGTACACTACCTGTTTACCAAAATTTGACACAACAAAATTGGTCATTTGTTACCGGGTAATTACCATCTTCATTGTTGATCTATTTCCTGTGACCGTGCGTTACCCTTTACTAACCGTTGTGAATGTTTTGGAAATGCAATTTAGAGTTGACAAGTTGGCTAAGGGTAACTGGGTATTACAAAATATCTGAGGCATAAGGCAATAGGAGCCTGCATGTGCAAAAAAACGCTGTATGTTTCTTTAAACAAATTGACAGAAAAAAGTCATACCAGGTAGATGTCAACATTTTTACAACTATTTCGTTATTCTCTTTCTTATTTTAGTCAGCAATTATCAACTGCCGACGTTTGCCGACATGGCTTAAAAGCAGTGGTGGCATTGAGCACTAAACGTAACCCTCTTCAATCATCTTATTAAAACAAATTGTAAAGCAAGCTGTTATTTTCACTTGGCTTACCTGACATAACAGCCAGATCTTACGTTTTTACCAAAGGTTACTGCAGTACGTTGCGTGGACTTTGCACAAGAACCATCAAGACCAGCTCGTACAACACTCAACCATTTCGATGAGTCTGTGCTCAATTGTATTGCTTCTCTGTCGCTAAATTAAGGTCAGTTCTTTATTAAACTTCAAAAAAAATTTTAAAGAGAAATCGATTTGTCTGTGATTTGTTGTGGTTCATGAAATATAAGGAGCTGAATGCCCTATAAACTGGACAGACCTTGAAACAGTAGTTAATACAGCCTAAAAGTAACCAGGAGTGTCTAAATTCGACCCATCCCCCAAGCGTAAAGCTTCGTTATCTCTCTAAAATAAAATCGGTGGGCCTACGGGGTAAGCTACCATGAATGTACTTTCCACTCCAACAAAGTTTCTTCAAATGACACTCTTCAACGGCGGATAAAATACAGAAACTATTTCAATAACTGGTTACTCAAAATGAATGCAAGCCTTGTCATTTAAAAAAAATCATCAAATATGGGGTACCACAAATGAATAAGTATTATGCTCTACTGTAGATCTTTGGGCATCTTCATGTAATGAACACTGTGGTCAAGACAGCTATAAAGGGAACCAACTTGGCTGTTGCAACGGATGTCACGGGGCAACGAAGAGCAGCTGAGCAGCATTTCTATCGAGTTTATGTACTTTAACCATAAAAAGTCATCAAGATCGCGTTAGGTTCGGTTTCCGTTTACGTCATATATCAATCTCAAAAACAGCAGCGCAAGCATTTTTGATATAAAAAATTACATTGCATTTGACAGCGTCAGGTATAATATCACATTTATTAAATTAACATTGTATCGCTTATTTAACTTTTGAATTTAGCATCTAATTTAGGGTGAAGCTTGTTCGAAGATAGCGCTTACCTTAAATCAAACAAAATTCGATTATTGAAAAAAAAAACCAAAATAGAAACTATATAAATGACGTGGCAGTGTATTTTTAAAAAACATCTATATTGTGAGGCATGTATTACCATCTACAGGTTTGTAAGAGTTGCTCGGGGTAAGGAGCTGTTGCAAAAATTTGTGGCAGTAAAATTGTCTCTTATATCAACAAAATCCAAATAATTAGTCAAACAAATAAGTGCAGCAGCTGGTTAATAGCGAGTTTTTATAAATTTAAATGTAGCGCTTATTTAAAACTTTAAAACCTATAGTAAAAGTAGCGCGAAATCAACAGTGAACAAAAAAAATATTTACTATGGCGTTTGCATGGAGAAATGGAGGTAAAAAAGGCATCAACCTCGAGCATTGAAAACATAAAACAGAGAAAATAACATTCTTATTCTTTCAAATGAGTAATACATATTTTGTTTCTTTGTTTTAATGTCATTTTCCTCCGTAACTGAGCTCAGACGATGCCCTTAAGAGGGTCTTTCTTGTGGGAGAGAAATTTCTTGGTCGGATGCCTTTCCTGACACCAACTAATGGCTTTATCACTTGGTTACAGTGCAACTGCGCTTACCATTAAACCACGACTGCTCTAGATAAGTAACATATAACTATGCCAAATTTATCGTCATTTACAATTGTTCCTAACAAAATCTCAATTTTTCCCTTGGCTATCGTACTGATAAAGACCATAAGCAACGCTTTATCTACAGAAGTGATTTGATTTAGCTACGAATTCATGAATTGTACGTACAGCTATCATTTTCGTGTCTTGTCGCTTTTGAATTGTTGATTGACATTGTACGTCTTAATTCAGGAATAAGTATTGCCGACAAAAGTAAACCTGTAGGAGAGAATAGGTGTCCTGGAGAAGTGACCCAATAAAAGTTGTAACTTAACCTAATCAGCTCTTTTCTTACTCGTCCGTCGCCCTTGTGTGTGGGCGTAACATACAATGTAAGAAATAAAAAACATTGCTACCGTTATAAGCGTTTTTCGTACATTAAGTTCAAGATACTTTGTTCATCTTTCCTTTGCCCGCCAGTTCAACCGGCCAAGATTGGACCGTCATTTGCGATATTTCGGTTGCTTCCTACGGAGTTATGTTGAACTACCCTTTTAATTTTCCCTTTTGGTTTCTTTCATATTTTTCTCCCAAGGTAGATTTCTATGACTATTTACCTAACAGAATGATCATTTGAGCCGCCCATACGCTTGAAACAGTTTTGGCGCTAACTGATGTAGTGCGCAGAGACTAAAGAAAAATTTTCCAACGCCAGTGCTAAAAATGCTGAAAATAAAACCTCTAACAATGCTGTAAATTTTAGTTAATTAAGTAATTTATTAGAAACACAAAGTTATACATTCAAGTTATGTTAATAAGTATTTGATCGACCATTATTATTTTTACTTCTTCGAACATAAATATGACAGAAAAAATAGGGAAATCTTTGGTAATTTGCCACCAGGGTAAGGCCAGCAAATCGTTGTGGTTAAAGAAATGGAAGTCAAAATATATGTAATGATAAAATAATTCCTGGAAATGATTTAATTACAGTAGGTTATCTCTAGCTTCACCACCCAAAATAATCTGATCTGCTCAAATTCAATTTCTTTTTTTTCCCAACGAAACCATAAATCTTAACCTTCTCGAAAAAAGGAATTTGCTATATCCGTGACAATTAGTTTTAAGTCAATTGAATCTCAACCCTTAGTCATGTAAAATTATTTTTTATGTTTTAAGACGCTGTTTCAAGAACCAACTTTTCGTCGCAGTAGCACAAACAAAAAAATTGCTGAGCTCAATATGCTCAATAAAATAAGCAGTGTTATGTCTGCAATGGAAATGAGTATTTAAAGGATACTTTTTTTCTGCTACATTTGTTACCAGAGTGCCAGCCAACAAGGGTTCTCCAATGCGATAACCTGGGTTACCACTTCGTTTAAAGACAGAGTCCGTCGCATTCTAGAATGAAAAAGGAAGAGACAGTGCGTTCTTTTAAAGAGGTTCGTTAGAAATGGGTTCTGGGGCCGACAAATAGTGTAAGTAAATAGATCAGGTGTGTCATGTATCCCATACATTCAGTTACCACTCACTTTCATCTCCTGCCGCTCCATAATTCTATTATTATCAAATTCAAGAGACACAAAGCAATCAGATTTTAAACCAGTATAATTGGCGAGTAAAGTTTGGAGAGTTCCTTTTTTATTGTCAAGCTTAGCTTAACCAGATTCGGATACCTTGAAGTGATGCCTAATTAAAATGCTTAGACTGATGACAGGATGGGGCTTTTAATGTCACTATTTCAAACTAAGTGACCGAATATGGGTTTACAGTGGTATAATAAAGCAGTGTTTTCCCTTTCAAAGTACCAGTGCCTTTGAGTACTTAGAACAAGATAACGTTTGTTTCTCGTATGTACCCAATTTTGAGAAACACTAGGTCAACAGGTGTCCGACCCCATAAAATAAAATCTTAAAAGCATCTATTTTCTTCTTCTCCTTTCGGTCTTTTCCAATGGGTCAGGTCGGGTCGGCCGCTCGGCTCAGTCTCCTCCACTTAAAGAATCTACTTTAAATGTCATAAATTGACGTGCAAGGTGCACGTGGCGCACTTCAGTCAATAAGTGACAATAATGATACCAAAGAAGAAAACAAGTAAGTAATTACACTCGTGGTATTCAAAAATAAGACATCGATTTTAATGCCGCAAGTTTTTACGATTCTGTTTGACTTTTGTCATCTTTAATAAACATCGGAAAATATCAGTGAGATTTATATGTCATGCGCCTATTAGAAGAATGAGAAAAAAATGGCTAAATCTCTATCAAACAAGTTGCTAGCCAATTGTTGTGGTTTTTACTGCTATCTTCTCTACCAGTCAAGCTTAGCCTGGATTTAAAAGAACCTTGTCGTTTTGTTGGAGGTACGGGAATTATATACAGGTTTAGTATATATTTATACTGTTAAAGAACTACCTGCCTGTAGAGACATATGGGTTAAAATAGAAAACCTCACAAGATAAGGGTTAGAGGAAAGAGTGGTTCCACCATTTGGAGGATCTGAATTAAAAAAATGATCTGCCTGAGAATGTCGAGCCTATAGCTCAGCTGGTGAAAAAGATACTTGTGCAAGCCATAATCACTAGCTTTAAAACTATTTAGAGCAACATATATTTTCCAATTGTAACTTCTTTTATTTATAATTTTGCATCCTCTGCAGCTATTCATTAATAAATACGATCATTAATCTTCATTATTAATTAGGCTCGTGAACCTTTCGCATTTTATCAGACCTTTACCAAAAGATGTCATTACCCATAACCCAGAAAGTACCACTAAAAGTATTACTAAATACAGACGAGCTAAACCAAAATAAATGACTAGTACTCCTTAGTGTCAGGAAAACAATGGGCCATACCTTAGAAAACACCACGGTAATATTTGCTACAACATTTAACCCAAGAGGATCAAATACCAGAGGTATTCTTGAAAAGTTTTTACCAATCTTACATAGTTTTGCGGCATTGCGAAACCTATTCCCTGTAAAAGTCAATTATGGGTTGCAAACAAACAGGAAAAAATATTCGTAGTGACCCATACAACATAAAAGCAGTATAATTAACCGGGGAAAATGCTGGTATTTCAAGTGTCTACAAAACTGTGACTCGTGTTACAGAAACATCATTCCCAATGTCACATGCTGATGGTAAGAAATTAAAAATTCGCCGAAATATATCTTGCTCACCTAAAATGTGGTTTTTGTGGCTTGTTTCCAGTCTTGTGGAACACATGGGTTACAATGTCTTGGAAACCTAGGCTAGTAAATTTAAAGTCCCATATTAATTAAAACAAGAATTTCATTAGGCATTTCGTTGAGGACTACCATGTTGAGACACTTCCAAACTTGAGATTCTTTATTGTGGATGCTATAAATAATACTGAATTGTTATATAAATCTATATTGACGATATATTGTTTGAGAAGGAACAATTTGGGATTGGAGCTTTTGTAACTCAGAACACGACTGAACGGATCACATGACTGCAACCGAAAAAACCGTACAAGAAAAATGTTAGGTTTTTGTCTTGTGCAATGATTGGTTTTCTTTTTTTTTCTTTTTCCTTTGGGAGCAAACACGTATTTACTAGTTGTGGCTTACCTTTTGTTAGGAATGCTTACTCTCTAATGATTTTAATCCCTTAGGTTTTTAGCAGTTTGCATTTTATGTTGATACAGGGTGTTTTTGTACTGGCAGTATAGTTTTGAAAAAGTGGTATATTTGTGCCATAAAAATTTAGGTTTTTATAAATGTTAATTACAAATCAAACTATGGTTGTTCGTATTGTTTACATAAGCTGCCTTTTATATATTTATACACAAGAAGGAAGAGGTTCCAATTTGCAATGATGAGCTGTGAATCACCGAAACAAGTGTCTGCATATATATAAATAAATAAATATATATATATATATATATATATATATATATATATATATAAAACAGAGAGAGAGTATAAATAGTACATATATATATTTATATTTATATTAATATTCATATGTGTGTGTAAAAAATATTGTAGGTTTTTCATGTGCGGCTATTTTGAAATTAGTTGTATATCTACAAGAAACGAAAATTTCAGGAATTAATTGCAATAATTATACTATAATTATATAATTTTCGCTATAATTATTTTAATAACATTAATCATCAAATTATCAACTAATTTTTTTAGCAATTCCAAATCCTCTTTTAATCTTATTTTCACGTGATTTTCAAGTAAGACAGGGATTGATACCGTAAAAANCACAGAGAGAGTATAAATAGTACATATATATATTTATATTTATATTAATATTCATATGTGTGTGTAAAAAATATTGTAGGTTTTTCATGTGCGGCTATTGTGAAATTAGTTGTATATCTACAAGAAACGAAAATTTCAGGAATTAATTGCAATATTTATACTATAATTATATAATTTTTGCTATAATTATTTTAATAACATTAATCATCAAATTATCAACTAATTTTTTTAGCAATTCCAAATCCTCTTTTAATCTTATTTTCACGTGATTTTCAAGTAAGACAGGGATTGATACCGTAAAAATACATGTTTTCACTTTTTATTGCAAATAAGAAGTATCAAATTTTGATTGTTCTCGTCGTTGTCTGCCTGGTAGGTGTACCAATAGGCAACAAGCGAGAGTAGAATATAAAACTTTATTGTAGTACCTAAACACTTCATTCCGACGGTTAATATTATGATATCAGATTTGGACTATTGTTAAAGTTAAAATTGCAAACTGTCAAAAGAGGAGTGACAGCATTCCCTGCAATAAAGGTTTATTAATCAAATAACATGACGGGGTAATATTCCTATATTGTTACACCCCTAACAAATTCTGATGGGCGTTGACCATCAAGGTAACCTGACTGCAACAAATGGAAATGAATCAAAATGGCGATTCAGCACAAATATAGATACAAATTTAATAAAAAACACGATAGTTTTTAACCTTACCATCATTTCCATGTTTTGGTATTCATATACCTTTTTCAGAAAGTATACAAAAATGTAAAAGAAATATCAAGGCTTTATATATATATATACTGCGCGTGCGTAGCTTGAGCACTCTGACAGAATCCCACAGTAACTCTTTAAGCTGTGTTTGCTCCGAGAGTTATGTCTCAGAAGCTCTGTGTTGCACTGATGGGGCTACAAAGGGCGAAACGGTACTGTCTGCAGATTGAGTATATATGTATATATATATATATATACACATCGAGAAAACTAATCAAAACGCGAAACGAATCAATTCCGTTTAATAATGATTCAGCTTTCAAATTACTTATACTTTTAAGGTCTTGACCATTTCTGAAAACTACGGTGATATCTCGTTGAAATGACAAAAGAAAGTACCGAATTAAATTACTTACTNCTGACAGGATCCCATAATAACTTCTTAAGCTGTGCTTGCTCCGGCAACATGGCCCGAGAGTTATGTCTCAGAAACTCTGTGCTGCACTGATGAACCCACAAAGGGCGAAACAGTACTGTATGTAGCTTGAGTATATATATATATATATATACACATCGAGAAAACTAATCAAAACGCGAAACGAATCAATTCCGTTTAATAATGATTCAGCTTTCAAATTACTTATACTTTTAAGGTCTTGACCATTTCTGAAAACTACGGTGATATCTCGTTGAAATGACAAAGGAAAGTACCGAATTAAATTACTTACTTTTTGAAAAGCCACATCAAATTCTTGTTGAAAAGACGTTCTTCCTAATTTTATATTTCCGAATGTAAAAGATGCAACTACAGACGATATATTCAGGGTGTTGTGATCCGAATATGAGATTAAATATGATACCTAAAGAAAAAAGCAATTCATTCAATTTTGCATGATTGACAGAGCGAGTCAGAAAAGGGGCTAATTCTCTTTAACGCAAATAATTGAAACATTGAAAATCACGATTCTCCACCTCTCTTACATAGCTGCCCACGATATATCCTTCACATTTAGATTCTTTTAAGTACAGAGGCCCAGTATTTGTTCCTGCTCTTCATTATTGCCCTTCCTCGCAATTTTTCCTGCTATTTTTTTTAGAATGCACCAAATCTAAGGAACGCTTTCTAAAGTTTCCCTTTAATTATGATAAAATAACTTAAAATGCTTAGAAAGCTGGTTAAATCTGCTGCCAATAACAACCATAACAACTGTATATTTTCACAAATACGAATTCTTACCTTCAGCACAACATTGTTGCAAACCTTTTGCTGAAAGTCAAAAGTTGGCGACGGCGGTGATACAAAGTTGCAAGTTCCCATGACACCCGAATCAGTCTGGCAAAATAATGGTTGTTTAACAGTAACATTAACCAAAGAGCTACTGCTGTACACCATTTGCTGTACTTGTGATATTAAAATCATTCGCCCAGGCGCTGGTGGGTTATCAATAACTGACGAGGTAGTAGCTGATGCATTCACGGCTGAAGAGCTGATGCCTGATGTGCTGCTGGCAGATGAGGTAATAGCTGAAGAATTAGTTACTGACGAGTTCACACTGACTGAACTATTGCTCACAACAAATGAAGTTACACTTGGTGAAGAAGTGGATGGTGTCGGTGTTTCATATATTGCGGTCGTCGGCGAGGGAGAAACTGATGACGATACTGACACATTACGTTGAAGAATGACATCTGCCAGAAATGCAGGACTCTAGAAGGGAAAAAACAAAACATGAGAAATAACATGCAATACAAAGTTAAAAATTCAATAGTCTAAAGATCCAATAATCAATCATCTGACATGCTGTTCTTTGAAGTCTGTTATATACCTACTAACTTGCACAATGTTCTGTGGACGTAGGTAAGCTTGTCCCGGGTTCACTTTTTAACCATGAGTCTACAAAATACTTCAAATTTTTAATGGGTTTTTGTTGAAATTGCAAAGGCTAGCAAAGGGTATTTTCCCAGCAGCTTCCTTCAAAAGACTGGTAAATGCTGAAGCTTGGAAATCGTATGCGTTCCTTATCCTTTGATCTCCAGTCCGAATTGCTTAAAATTTAATTGAATTGGCAATAGTTTTTATTTGCATTGTATTCAATAGTTCTTTCCTCTTTACTTTCTGATCTAAAATGCATTTTATTCAAAGGTTATTTCAATCAAATCATGAAACAAACTATTTCTTAATTTATGTTTAATCTTTAATATTTGAATTTACTCACCGGAACTACTTTAAATCCATCAAAATAACTTTTGGCACTAAATGATCTATCGCCTAAACACTGGGAAGGTAGGTCTTGTATACGTCTAGTGCATTTACTGCTTGCGCTTTGTAAAAAACCTAAACCAAAAATACAAAAATAAGTTTGCATTGAATATTTGAAAATACCTCTCTCTCTCTCTCTCTCTCTCTCTTTCTCTCTCTCTCTCTCTCTCTCTCTCTCTCTCTCTCTCTCTCTCTCTCTCTCTCTCTTTCCCTCTCT
>RDPX01000015.1:3335141-3349970 GCA_003991215.1 Morbakka virulenta
CTCTCTCTCTCTCTCTCTCTCTCTCTCTCTCTCTCTCTCTCTCTCTCTCTCTCTCTCTCTCTCTCTCTCTCTCTCTCTCTCTCTCTCTCTCTCTCTCTTCTTCTTCTCTCCCCCACTCTCTCTCTTAATTACCTTATGTTGGTTTACCGCCCTGTTCGTCATAATCGAAATCCTGATCGACCCAAGGCATATTTTTATATTTGAAAATAGTATAGACAAAAAAAATATATATAAAGTCAGTGAATAAATTATTTATTTTTTACATGTTAAAACCTTAGACACAGGTAAAGGCTAAAAACCCGTACCTGCAGGGTTTTGGTCACTACATTCCGATGTCCCAAGCGGTTTAGGAATGGTAAGAAATCCTGGAATATCACTTGAAAACAGCAATAATACCTTATCTCCTACCTAGAAAAAGAAAAGGCACATAGAATAAGTACACATATCTTATATACGAAGCTATTCACCTATTTCTCAAATCCTAACTTTATCTCATTCACTCACAAGGGATTTCACGGAAGCTATCATATCAAGCCTACTGTGACCAATACCAGTCAGCAAAATATTCTAAGATTTATTTAAGAAATTAAAGAACTTCTTTTTTATGCTGGAAAACACAAAAGAATTTTCAAAGTTTTATTGTACAGCTGTTCTTCGCTACTGAAACAGAAAATGGGCAATGTCAGACCAAGTTATACATTACCTTGTATTTTGATGATGAAGTAAAGGGTTGATCCTCAGGTAAAAGAGTTGTGAAACTGGATTTTCTGTATTTATCTGCCAGAGGTTTAAACGTAGACTCAGTTGTAGCTGTCTGTACCGTGGTATAGAAATTTCTTTCTGCAACTGAAATCAATACAAACAAAATCTGATGCAGTTAAAAGCAGTTTACAAAATGAAAATGAAATAAATCGTCAAAAATGACAAAAAATGTATAAGGACTAAACTCACACTGAGAAACAATAATTTTTTTTGCTAATGGTAAAGTATATTCTTGTGTATAGCACAACAATCTGATCATGCAATTTTAAAGAAAATAACAGGGACTGGATGGATGATGGATGGAACAAATATAAATCTAATATATAGAACACAAAATATCCACTGACCTGAAGACAGGCTGCACTAAAGATATTTATGGGGATTCAAAAAGCTTAGTTACAACAGTAGTCAAATTTTAATTCTTTCAGGGTATTTTACCAACTACTTCCCTAGTTTCAAAGACCACCAGCTCTTAAAGAAAGAAACTGAAACAAAAGAAAAGGTAGCTAAAATTGGAAATGACTCCATAAACCCAGAGAAATTGGTGTATAGGTAAC
This sequence comes from Morbakka virulenta, assembly GCA_003991215.1. Taxonomy (NCBI): domain Eukaryota; kingdom Metazoa; phylum Cnidaria; class Cubozoa; order Carybdeida; family Carukiidae; genus Morbakka; species Morbakka virulenta. The sequence goes on from RDPX01000015.1 coordinate 3,336,461, forward strand.
CTGTTATCAACAAATTTGATAAAAAGCCATTTCAATATCTACAATCTATGCATTACATTGAATTTCATGTTCTCAGATAATAAGTCGGACAAAAGAATTACTTGAAAATCGACAGCACAATTTAGCATTCTTGTGGAAGATCTACAAGCAATTAGACTCCTGTAAGTTTTGGACATGTCTAAAGAAAATAGTGTGTAGTTCATTGAACTCTACTTGGTGAATGGAAGAGGAACAGGACCACACAATCCAGAAGAGCAAACGACAACTTCTAAGTTATACCTATGTTTTCAACTCATCATACACCTCCAATGTAATTAATGTGTTGTTTATAAACAAAGTTTTGCAGTGGGGAGATGTTCACGATCTTCCAGAAGTCTTTATTTCTGTACACAAGCTGGTACTCACTATCCTTTTTGTTACATCTTTTCCATCCACTTCCAAATATTTGAAAGCCATTCAAACCTACTTATTTCCATTTTCTTTATGTTCTCTTCCTTTGGTAACTGCATCTGTACTCCATATGTCAATGTGACCTAACACATGCTTCTGGCTGCTTTCCATGCATCAACAAGTTGACAATTATAACTGTAAGGGCCATCTGAACTCTGCTAAATTTCTAGATGTCTTTGCTAGCTGAGAATGTTGCAGTGTTTGCACCCTTTGGTAATTTCTCCATCCAGCCTAAATCCAATTTATCTTATTTTCTCAGATACCTCCTTGTTTTGTTCTAAGAATCTTCCTTCTTCTAATTGTACTCTTGTATCACCCAGCACCTAATCTACAAAGACTTCTTTGAAATCCCTACCTTTTGGGTTCCATCATCTTTCTCATCAGTCTTTCTCTTCTTCTCAGACTCTCCTTGATCTTTGGCCTCATCAAACATATTCAGTGATGGAATGTGACTTCTCCTAGTAGTTTCACAGTCCACTATCTCCTTTATGAACTTGCTTTGCAACATGACATGAGCAATACTAGATATTATTGGATACTAGAAGATAATTAAATAACTAGGTAAACACAGTGGCTACAAGTTTCTCCTTGCAGGTTGCTCTAAATAGAATATTGTACCCCTCTCCTAGTTTGGAGAACCTTAGTCATGACCTCTGTCCAACATGTCCAATCAGATCATTCAAAACAGCTAATGTTTCATCCTTCTCTATGCTATGTACCAACCCATTTTTTATTGCTCTCAACCAGCATGTGAAGTAAAACACCCATTTCAAATCTGACGCTCCTCCTCCCACATTTCCACTGCCTATTTGTTTCAAACTTCAACAAATTGATGTTGGAGATGTGATACTTGTGCTGTCTTTACTGAAGTTCCAAGTAAAACATTGAGTTTTGCAGGGTAATAATTGTAAAAAATATTTTTAATGATAATTCCATTTATTATGATTTGTAGCTAAAACATTGGATCCATTGTAAATGTAAAGTTTGTTCAAGAAAATATACTATATATAAGTTTTTTAAAAAAGTTGTCAGAAGAGGGATTTGAACCCATACCCACAAATTCAAGGACACCATTTCAGACCACTCAGCCATCCTGACAAACGTTCAGACAGGGAGATCATTAGTGAAATAAAAAAATGTTATTTCATGAACAAAATGTAATTACCTCATAACTCATTAACTACTGGGAATATAACTGCATAATTATTAGCACCTACATTATTTTTCCCAAGCTTGATTTGTGCTAATTTTCATGGCCATAGCTTGAAAAAAAAACAGCCTGTGTGCCCAAAAGTGCCACTGAATGAACATAAACCACCTGATACAGAATAGAACATAGATTTTTTTTATGGGAAACTGCACCTCCTACTAGGCCTGCTGTCTCCCTTCATTCACCAGCAGGTCAAATTATGAGTCAAGTGTTTTCATGTCTTTAAATATAATCAGCAATTTTTCAGCTGCTGCCACTGTTTGACAAAACAAAATACATCATCAGTGCACAAGATCCACCAAATGATTTCAGGAACATGTAGTCTTCTAGTCTTCTTTTCCTGTCTGTATGAGAACATTTATTAAATACTGTATGAACATTTTACTCAAATTTTATGGCTTTCCCCCCTACTTCCAGCAAAATTATTTTTAATTATATGAGCATCAACCATCACTACATAATCAAAGCGATAAATTATTATGCAAAGGTGGTCTTGGTTACCCTTCCTATATCCAAATTCATCAAATTTTGCTTTCATCACTTTGATAAATACTATTGTTCCTTTTTCATAGCTTTTTGGTATGACTGTTTGATGTTTCTCATTTTTGACAGTAAAGAGACTGTCTTATGGTACTGGTTGTATGCACCAGCAATACCTATGTAGATTGTTATTATTCGATCATAATACTCTTCAATGGTGTTTCATACCACAAAAATTACACATTAATATATTATTTCGTAAGTTAAACTTTAGCCCATATTGTCCTAAATATATGTATATGTTAGGTGATTTTTTCGATAATCCATTATCATTTTCAACCCTGAAAAATATAAACAGAAATATTAGTATTAGTCTAATACACATGCCAGAGGCACAAACCAGAAGTCCAAATTCCATTGTTTTGTGATCAGGGTAAACTGACTACAACTCCTATACTCATCCTTTGTGTTAATGGAGGGTTTCTTTTCTGGAATGAATAGAGCCTCAAGAATTAGAGGATGCTGTTCTCCTCAAGCTGATGGTTTCAGTATAACCACATGGTCAAATATGAGCTTTGTGTTGCAGTGTTTGAAATGCTTGTTGACTGGTTAAGATGGTGCATTGTGCTCCTTGAAGCAAGGCAGGATATGCTGACTTGTTTGGCCAACATAGCAGGCTTCACAACTTGGACATGTAATTAATATTGTCCTTAATTTATTCTCATTTGACTTTTTTACCCTGATGATAACTTTCCCCAGAATTATACTTCTATTACCTCCAATTGAGAGGCTACAGCAGTTTACAGCTGCTTTTTTAATCTTTTCTTCAGGAGACAGGTAAAACTTGCATGTAACCATATGCAAGTACTTAACCAGACAAAATCATTTTCAGTAGATGCAGTATTGTAGCATGTTTAGAGTTATTGTAGTATGATTAGGGCTTCTAGAATTTGTATGTGATTAAATAATAATTTTGGGTAACAGATAGAACAGAACACTACACACAGTATTGACAAAAAAATGTCATGCACTACTCACAGTTATCCTTATAGATGCAAAACAAGCCCTTTCCTGTGCCTTGTGATTTGAATTTTGTATTATCAAATAGCACTACATTATCTGAGACACAAACTCTGTCATCCTGACTATAAGCAAATAAAATAACAAAAAAGCAAATTGTATATTCATATATAATACAATACAACATACTATGATGACAAAATTATAAAATGATTAATTAATAGAGTGAATCAATTACTTGGCTTCTGTTATAAAGGGTTTTCAAGACTATTCCCCAGAAAGCAAGGTCATGATTCCCAAATCACTTTTACAATGCCACAGTTCTCCTGGGATTTCCTGTTCTGTGATCCCTACACAACAAAGCAAAGCCTGCTATGATGTGCATAACAGCTAAGAGGAATGAAAAGCATACTTTTAAAAAAACATGTCCTGTGTCTTACATGGCCTTTTTTGCACAAGTCATTCCAATGTATAACTTCAAACAACAGATATCATGATGTTGCATCATGCATTGGCATACATACACAAAGACACACATACCTATACACATTAATATCCCAGGCTGACAAAAATAAACTCTGGATTTGGATGGAGAAACGTTTCACACATTATATTGGAACCACAGTGTCTACACTCATGACTGATCAATTCAAATTTATGTATGCTTCACAGAATCTAAACAAGAAAATACAAAATTGGGAAAGAGAATCTGCCAAGCAGACAGTCTTTGTGAATATGGAGAAATTACTGACATGTTTCATGATAAATTTGTTTTTGGCCTTTGTGACAACACAGAATACACACACTGACAATATGCATAGAGTTGCTCAAAACTCACAGTAGACTGACACTACACCTAAAGTTCTGACTGATGTGCTTGCTGATGCTAAATCAATGGAATCCACTTAAAGGATCAACAGACTCATTAGTCATACATCCAAGGAAATCAGTGAAACTGCCAACTGTACAGGAAAATCAAAACCATTCTAAAAAGCATCATGATATGAAGCTAAAGCATTATCCTAATACATGATACTGACATTGGGATACAAGAGGGCCACACAAATGGGCAGAATGGGTTTTTTTTATCTGTTAGTTTTTTTATTCTTTCCAACTTATTATATCTATTTTATTACACTCTGCATTTATGTATCAAGCACTCTAATATGGTTAGCCAAATCAAAAGCACCATATATATGGTTTCATTCTAATACAAAACAAAAGAGAATAGTTTTACATATCAAAAGTAACTTTCACAAATTTAAATGGTACTAGCTTAGAAATAAATACAATTTGTATGCCTCCTAGTTTCAAAATAACATACTTTGTGTCAGCATTAATGCAATAGAGAAAACTATCCTTATCTGATAAACTGCAGTCTGGGTCACAACAGCAATTAGGATCACAGCTTTTTTCAGTTAGGTCACATGTACAAACTACAAAAATAAGAGATAACTTGCATTTAAAAATCAGATACTAAATAATTATCCCAACTATATTTCAATATTAAAATATTTTATTTGTGTTAACTTCCCTTTTGCTGTATTATGACTTGACCAAGCCTATTTCAAAATGATTTTTATGCAAGACATAATGTCTTAAGTTTTCTGAATAACAATTTTATTTAATCAAAAATATTCTTACTAATGCCATTCACATCATACACCTGTGTTTGAGTGAACTCATAATGCATTGTTCAGAAAATACATTTTATTAATCCTACCAATAGGAATTGCTACCTTTCTATTTGTGTGATGTAGGTCCTAATATTGTTGCTGTTATGTCATGTTCCATAAAAAAAATATGATACCTTTCTCTGCAAGACAGTTTACCTACATAGCTATACAGTGGTAAGGTGATAGATCAGCAGGTATTTTCTGTTTTAACTTGTATGTTCTGTGTTCATATTTTAACTTCCATATTATTCCATGCATACACGTCTTATTTCAGTGTTTTCTACCTTCAATCAACTTTGAAGGGCTTTTATATATTAGTTTGAACTTTCCCTCACAAAGACCATAGTATGGCATGTCTTTGTTGTCATAGCCCGCTTTATGTACAATATTTCTAATAGACAGCTCATAAGCAAAAAATAAAAATCCAACTTCTGTAATTGCCCATAGTGTCAGGTGGTAAAGATATGAATATATTAAATTATCAGTAATAGGTACTATTGTTCTCAGTCTTATAGACACTATCATCTACAATCTGTCATCTTCAAGTCCAAATGGAACAAGTGATGCTGCCCTACAAAGTAGACACCATGAAAATCTGACCTAATACATACTTGCTGTCAAACACATTATTGGCCTACTTTTTAAGACTCCTTTGACACAGAATATCTAGACTTACCAATTACTTTAAGAATATAAGACTCCAGAGCAATTTCAAGTTGCATAAGTATGAATATGTCTACATATTATTCTACATTTCCCTCCCTTACTACCTCGCTCAAGAATCAGCCTGCGATTGGAATGCGGTGTCAGTTCATTTTTTTTAAAATTTGTTTTAGCTTTTATTCACGATTATCAGTACCTTTACAGTTATCCAAACACAAGATGTACTAGAAGTGATGCCTTCTGTTTGAGTACTCAAAATCCAATAGCTATACCCTCCCAACTTAAACCATTTTGGTAACTGGCATTACAGTTACTCAGTAAAAGCGATACTGATTAATATTGGAAAAATAGCACTTTTTATCTCAATTGTCACTCTGGTACTTCATATACTAAAGAATTCTAACAATAAATAGCAGCAAAAAACCTTGTCATTTTCAGTCGAATGTGTAACTATTTTAAACTGGGGAAGCCGCTTTCTTACTTTGAAAAGCAAATATATGAAGTTATGTCATTTTAGATAAAATTATTTAAAAAATAGAAACCCAATGAAATGTGAGTAGCTGACAAAATGCTATGTAGGCAGGGGACTACGTAGCCAGGTGTAATGACAGACTGCTTCATGTGTGTAACTTACCCTGTCCCGATACCACCATAATCATGCATAAACAGGTAATGAAAACAAGTGTACAACGACTATAACAGTATGAAGAAAAATGAGCCTGTGACATGACTGGGCAGATTAACCTGTATTCTCTTGTGAATTATTGTTTTGAAGTGGATCTCTTGTGTCATGTTTTCGTAGCCATCTTAGTAAACAGTGCTTGGAGAGAACTGGGCACGACAAAATTGTTTGAAAAAAAGCGCCACAGACACAGAAGTGGACAGAAGAGGAACAACAGACACCTTCTTACCACAACCCCACAGACACAACCCAAACATACACCTTTGCATTATACTTTTAAATTATTTTTGTTTATTTTGCCTCTTTTCTTCTCTTCATTCACCATCATTTCTGAAGGACAATGGGATGCCATTTTAACCCCCGAGAGTCAAGCGGTCTTCTCCCAGAATTTCATCTATGCGTCAAAAGGGAATTTACCATTTTATTTTTATCGCTAGACAATGACATGAAAATTGTTTGGCTATGGGGTAGTACGCTAAACTGGGCATTGACAAGACGGGTCTGAGTGGTGTTGATGGTTAAAGCCTGGGTGGTTGAATTCCGATTGGTTTTATCTTGTCGAAAAGTCTTTCCGTTATTTTGTTCTGATCCTTCAGTTCATTTAGCAAATTTACTATCCTCTCCTCCTCCTTCAACAATGGATGCTTTTCGTTTTTTCGCGTTTTCGTATGTTTTTCAAAACTGTGGAAGGTTAATAATATCATCCCGTTTATGGTTATAACTATCATTTTATGATGAAATTATTGAGAAGACTCTGGACAATATTTATCAACCGAAACCGCCGACAGAAGAAAAAAGTAATGATGATAAAACAGAGAAAAAACTTATTTTTCTTCAATATCGAGGGAAAGTGACCGAGAAATTTGAACGCTCGTTGAAACGCATTGAGGCACCGTGCAAAAATTGTCTCTACGATTAAGAAAATCAAAACAGTTCTACCATCATTAAAAATACCCGTGGAAAAACCTATGCAAAGCGGTTTAGTATATAAAATTATGTGTTCGCGATGCCTATAGTGTTATGTGTGGGAAACTACCCGACATCTGCTAACCCGTGTAAAGGAGCATAAATATAAAGCCGTGGGACAGCATTTTAAAATGTGTAACGTGGAGCTATCAATCAATCATGCAGAAATAATAGCAAAGTCGACTAAGTTGGAATACAAGTTAATGACATTAGAGGCATTACTCATTCGGGAAATAAAACCAACATTAAATACAAAGGACGAGTACAAAAGCCGCGAACTAGTCATAAAAATTTAACTTGTCAACAAGGTCCCTCAAGGGAGGTTTCTCAATTATTATAGTTTATTCAAAAAGATTGAAGATTTGAATTCACTGTGNAGCCGTGGGACAGCATTTTAAAATGTGTAACGTGGAGCTATCAATCAATCATGCAGAAATAATAGCAAAGTCGACTAAGTTGGAATACAAGTTAATGACATTAGAGGCATTACTCATTCGGGAAATAAAACCAACATTAAATACAAAGGACGAGTACAAAAGCCGCGAACTAGTCATAAAAATTTAACTTGTCAACAAGGTCCCTCAAGGGAGGTTTCTCAATTATTATAGTTTATTCAAAAAGATTGAAGATTTGAATTCACTGTGTTACATTTCGCTATAGCTGTGTATACTGCAGAGAGATGTTGACATGAGATAGGAAATATTGTATTCAGCAGTTTTCCTGTTTTTGTATTTTTACCTTGTAGCCTGAAGATGAAGTATTAACTTCGAAAAATATTGCAAAATTAATAAAATAACACTGTTGACTTGATTATATATCAATTGTACAAAATTGCACAATGTTTTTACTAAACAAGTTGTCTTTTTTGTCTGTTTGGGTGAGTATCTGTGTAGCCAGATATTTGCTGCTGGTGCAACAAATCGTCAAATAAAAGGGTTTAAGGACTTCATCGCAGAAGACGAATTATTTTCAAGTTTTTCCTCTTCAACAGTGCTGTTTAAAAGTTGCGAAGTTATTTACAGATATTGGCAACATCCGGATCTTTGACAGAGATCCAACTTGACAGAGGTTTAAAAATGTCTTTTTTTACAGTCTGTAGTAGGTTATTGATATGAAATGCAATAATTTTTTAGCTTAAACTAGCATGTTACCGTTGACTGGAATCAACCGGGTGCAGGTAGAAATGTAATTACCGTCTTTTCCTTCCACCGGTGGCAGATAGTGAAAAGGCTGCTTGATATGGAGGTTAGTTCCAAAATGAGCCATTATTGCGCCTGACGTATATACAGTTGTAAAACAATGGCATTAGAGGCAACAAAATGCGGTATGATGAGCGTCACTGTCAGCAACTAAAAGCCGGATAAATCTTCAAGATAAGTCTGTGACATGGGGGGAGGGGGTTGGTTTAGGACACCGTTACAAAAAATCTACTCCCTTCGCTGCCTTGAAAATGGGTGCCTGCGGCAAAAGTTAGACTCCATCGTCCATTGGTGGTTGACGTTAGGAAGGTCAGAAAACCTTGCTTTATCTTTACCTTTACCAAGGAGGTTATGGTGTCATCTGCGTTTGTCTGTCTGTTTGTTTGTCCGTTTGTGTGCAAAATACCTCTCAAAGTTATGAACGGATCTGTATGATATTTTCAGGAAATGTCAATAGTTGGGCAAGAAAGAACTGTTTAAATTTTGCTGTTGATGGATGTCACCGCCTGGATCTTGTTTGGTTCTGTCCAGGATTGCGTGGTATATGCAGAACAACGCTGAAGACCAACATACCTTTTTGGATGTAAAAGTTTAACAACCAAGACTGCCATGATTTACTAGATTAAAGCGCCTCTCTAGTAGACAGGTAATCCACTGTTCAAATTCGAGGAGTGACCTGCTTTTTTTTCTTAAGCATTTTCTTTGTTTCCAGAAATACTATCAGACGTAGCACCATATTTTAATCAATAGTTCACACCATGGACTTCAAAAACAGTTAAAAGAATACAGTTATTACTGTGTTTAAAAATGATATAGAGAAAAAAAAATGGAGTAAGCCTAAAAAGGGAGATTAAACATATATGAAACAAGAGAGCATGACAATGGAAGCATTATGGTTGTTGAACAATCTATGTGATTTTATTCGAATGAATGCAGAACTACAATATTTACTAAATATTGTAGCTGCTTCGCGAAGCTTTGTTCTCAACTTCTTTTCCAGTTTCAACATGGACCAACACTGTAACGAATTTTGAAACAAGGCTAGAAAGTTTTCCGGAGACGATCCCCATTATACCTCGAATGATGGGAGAAGTGGGCTTGAGGCGCATTCTCCAAGCAGTATGACATATTAGTGAAGATGAACAAAGAAACAGAGGATACGAATAGCTACATGGAGCACAAGGAGCATAACAAACAAAGGTAGGGAGCTAGTAGAAGTCATGAGGGGAAGAGATCCTAGTGGTCTTTGAACAATTGAAGTCACAATGTGTCATGGCAAATAGTAGGTCACCTCTCACTTTTCTTGTTTTCTTTTTATTAAGCAACATTTTGGATAGAGCAGGTAACAATTGAGTAAGAGATTAGCTTTTGGCAACAGACTAAGCGAAACGATTGTTTGGTATTTGCTCTGACAGAGTTCAAAGCTGTAAGACCTGGGTGAGATTTATTTATTTTGTATATTACAGGATGAATCAGCGATTGGTAATAAGAAGTATTCTTTGCAAAAGCATATAAATGGCATGTGTGTAAAGTCTTTGAATCTGGCCGTGGAAGTAGAAAAAATGGAGCCGGACTTATTCTTGATCAAAGCCTTAAGTAGTCAATGGTTGAAGTTAAGATATCTCAAAACAGGATGATACTGGTGAAGCCCTTGTGACCGAACAAAATGTTTAACGTTATGTCATGTTATGGTCAACAAATAGTGTCAATAGAAGAGGAGAAAAAAGGTCATGGACGATGAGCAGGCACTTATACGTAGTGTATCAGATTCTGAATCCCCAATGATAGCAGTTGATATGAATGGTCACGTTGGTAGGAGGTTACGGTTGTAATAAAAATTTTCATAGTGGTTTTAGTTGCGCTAGAGGAACAAGAAGGGTGAAAATATGATGGAAATGGTTCAAGAGCTGCAGCTTGTCGTAGTAAGAACTTTCTTCCAGAAGTTAAGAGTCATTTGATTACCTGCAGCAGTGGTCTAAACAAGACCAAAATTGCTTACCATATCAATAGAGGGTAGAGAAAGGTGGTAAAAACTTTACTGTTATATTACCGGAAGGTGTTATAAAACAATATCGATTGGTGGTTATAGTTATGGCCAAGGAGACATAAACGAAAGAGGAGAAAGGTTAAGCTAATTCTACACACAACATAACCTTTGAGTAGCGGGTCCTTTCTTCAAAAAATGGATTTCCCAAATCATGACATGGATCAGCTGTACTGACAAAGTAGGGACACAATGGATTACCTGTTTTTTGATAAACGTATCAAAAAAAACAAATGGGACACTGTCGTTCTTTCGTGCAGTATTTGATACTGATATCCTCTAGTGTTCTGCAACGTACGCCTAAAATTTAGAGTATTCAAGAAACACTGCCGGTCAGTAACTAAAATACAAACAGTGATGCACTCAAATATTGCCGAAACAGCAGACACATTCAAAAGTGTGGTTGCCAACAGTATCTCAGATGGAGATTCTTTAAATGTGCTAGCAGAATAGATACACCAAGCTGCAGTCACGGTTTATGGCCACTGAATCATTGCAGGTAACAAACTGTACATCAAAGATTACAAAGACAACCTTTAAACTCATCGTAGGCAAATGCGACACCGTTGGCACTCCGGTCTTTCCAGCTCTTAAACATGCTGACAAACATGTCTGTGAAAAGGACCTGATGATTGGATGAAATGCAAAGTTGATGAAATGTAAATTTTTTCCAGCGTCATGACCCAAAAGCACTGCTTAAGGCTGCACAGGATTACCTATGTGTATCTAAAAAACCAGAGGCAACGATCAAAGAAATTTCGAGATAGACCTTACAATCAGTTGAAGATGAAGTCAAAAGGTCACATGGATAACCATCTGACCTATTTAACTCTCACTGACCACGTTGCACTATGTCGCAGTTAGCGGACGATGGTACTCTGCCCACACTTGCTAATACACAGCGGGGTCATACAATACCTCAAAAGCAACAAAGCAGCAGAACCAGATGAACTGTAGATGAATGCATCAAAGCAGCTGCGAAAGATCCATTAATCAATACTGCATTTCACGAAGCCGCCTGCCGCTATTGGAAAACCGGAAAATGGCCACCAAGATACACAACATCAATCCACATTGCTCTGCACAAAACGTATGACAGATACACCTGCAGTAACTATCGCACTCTAGCTTTGACATTGCATGTCAGCAAGATTGTCATTAAAATCTTTTAGCTTAAAATTCGCGAAATTGCTCAGGTTGAAGTAAATGATCTCCAAATCGGCTTCACACATGGCAAAGGCACCATCAATGCAATCCATGCTCTTAAAGGCATCGCTTCAACCTACCAAGCAGTCGGAAAGAAAATACAGACTGATTTTGTAGGCTACTATAAGGGCTTCGACACCGTGATCCATTCATTCGGAAAGTTACAACCGCTAGGAATTGCAATCAATGTACGCCGATTCATAGAGGACCTTTACACCCTTTCAATCGGGTACCTCCGTTTGAAAGGGAAAGACACTGCAAAAATTAACAACACTTGTTAGGATTCGTTAAGGCCATACCCTGTCGTTAGAACTTGTCAGTCTATGTACAGAATCCTTGACGCCAGAATGGCATACACTCTGCCTAGACACCACCAAACCAAACGTTATGTAAGATGATATCACAGCAAATGAAATTCGGTATGCACACTACCTCGCTATGCTTGGTCGGTTGCACGAAGACGCCAACTTTAAGCCAGAATCTCTCGGCAACGTCTCAGAAAGATATGGTCTTATTTTCCATCCAGAGAAAACCGAATCCATGATAATTAATGACAGCTCGGCCAGACATCATCCAACGCGTGCCTGAACTCGAGTACCTCAGTGTTCACCTATTGCTCTGCCACACAGGCAATGAGGCATGCTAATCTTAAACGCATCCACGTATTTGGTCTGCACGTTTGGAGGATGCCTTTCTGTGTCAGGTGGTCCGAACGAGCCCCAAATGAGATGATATCAGAAATGGTCAAGGACACACCAATCAATATGTCTGACCTGGAATTGAAAAAGGAAAGGTGATGCTGTCATGCAATTCGACAAGGTCGTCTTGCAAGAAGTACTGTTTTGGGTATCTCAACAGGAGTGGTCGCCCACCTGGCAGGACCAAAAATCTAGTTGTGCGACAAGATCATAAAATGGGCAGGCCCTACAGCAAAAGAATTAACAACTGATAACTTACCAAGACACCCTCTATCAGAGATTTCATCGCCTTCTCGAGGAAAAAGCCAACGCCTTACGCATGGAGCACTAAAATGATAATGATGTGGTCAGTTCTGATGCTAAAAAGGAGCCCTCTTCAGACCGGTTTTATACTGATTATTTTGTTACAGCAGGCAGGTTGTCGCACGATCTTCACGACATAATTAGCAGTTGGCAAAACACACTTTATAAAAATGGTCTGAAGATAAACGCCAACAAAACAGAAGCTATAGTATGCAACAAAGTTAATGAAACACAAAACGATTAAAAATCTTAGTGATATAGATCTAAACCCAGTTTATGTCTTCAAGTACTTTGGTTTAGTCATAAAATTAGTGGGCGTAAAAAGGCAATTAAAACAAGAATTAGAGCAAGCTGGATTAAGTGACACGAGTTATCTGGAATTAGTTATGCCAAAAGAGTGCCTCTGTATTCGAAAGCAAAGTTTGTAGGATTGTAAACAGGCCTTTCTTACTTTTTGGATGCAGAAACCTTTTTTGATGGAAAAACAAAGGGATGTTATTTGAAATAAATGATATTTATAAGAGCGATATGCGGTGTTACCTTGTAAGAGGGAAAATGCAACCGGCAATAGGGCAAAAAGCAAAAGTACCATGTATCTTAGACAAAGTGAAGGATGAAAGGTGACTTTGCACAGGCTTCAAGAACGAAATGAAGCTGTTATGCAAAACGATTCATCGAGCCAGAAGCTTAATGGTAAACAATTGAGGGGATGTCAGGGAAAAAGATTGATGGACTTGATGCAAAAAGACCTCTTGGCGCCTCTTGACACTAGATTGAAGTGGACAGATATTATGAACTGTAAAAATGGAGGAAGAAGTGATTGATCTCTTACCCTTGGCACGGGAAAAACAGAGAGAGAGAGAGAGAGAGAGAGAGAGAGAGAGAGAGAGAGAGAAGAGAGTGTGTGAGAGAG
>RDPX01000015.1:3353106-3369174 GCA_003991215.1 Morbakka virulenta
TTTCACACTCGTCATCTCTCTCTCTCTCTCTCTCTCTCTCTCTCTCTCTCTCTCTCTCTCTCTCTATATATATATATATATATATATATATATATATATATATATATGTATATATATAGATATATACACACATATATATATAGTATATATAGATATATACATATATAGATAGATAGATATAGTAGCTATAGATAAAGATATACACTTGCCATCTCGACAAGCCTGTTTCATGGTTTTAATCATTCTTCATGAGATGAGCATCTCCTGAAGAGTGATTAAAACCAGTGTAATCTTTTGGCTCTTTTCCCTTATTGCATTTTCATTTACCACGCTCTGCCTTTATGTATTGAGCACTGTATAACCTTAGACCAGATCTTTAAATACATATGTATAATATATATTATATAATTGTGTGTTGGTAGTCACATTTAGTTAATGCAAGTTAAATTAAACATCTTAATGCACGTTTGGAAAGGAAGTAAGTATATTTGCATGCTGCATATATTATCTCCTTAAAGGACCTGCCTATTGAATTTTAATGGGGCGTAAACAAATGAAATTTTGATCTCTTTTACTTTACATTTATATGTTATTTCACAATTAAAGGCAAAAACGAGTTATTAGGATAAAAAGTTGTTTTAATAAACCAATGACAAAAAGCAGATGGCTGTCTTCAATCCTCGCTATGTTTTCTATATTGATGAAATACCGCATGACTTGTGTTTTCTCATCCTGCCATTACTGCCTTGTTGAGTGCCAGCGAAAAAGATTTCATTCAAAATAAATGTTTAAACATTGAAATAAAAATCTATGTCGCAACAACGACGCCGATCACCATAGTCGTCATTTATATAGAATCTCATGGTTTTTGTCGGTGATATGATCTATTAATAAAACAGAAATTTGGAGCCTATATTTTCCCCTCCTAACCTGGCTAGAAATACGGAAATTACATACAGAGAAAATATACTGATATGTTGTTTTTTCAAGCAAAATCAATGTGTGTATTTCGTATTTGACCACACGTAGAGAAACAAAGAAACACTTACAATTCCATAAAATAAATGCGGATTGGAAATTCATAGCAATAGTTTGGAGTAGTCCGGAAATATTACTTGTAGCCGTGAAATGACTCTATATGACAAATTCCCACAGAGACACATCGACACAGAAACAGGAAAAAACTCTCTCTCTCTCTTTCTCCCTCTCTCTCTCTCTCTCCACATACTAACTCCTCAAATGAGGGTCCCAAGTCCAGCAGAAAATAAGATGGATTGAGCGTGGCGATCAGCAACATCATCCCGTAAAAATCCCTGAGCTACCGAAACATCGATAACAACACAAGGACCAAAGGACCTGGGAAAGGAAGGACTTTCCGCAGAAAGGACTGTGACGTGCTGTAGTGAAGCCCGAGAGGAAGCGGCAACACCAAAGGCTCTTCTGCCGACAAGGAAGACTTTAACCATAGGCTCCTGGAATATTAGTACAATGCTTGAGACACGAAGGCAGCCCAGGCAGCAACAGAAAATTACAACCCTAACCTGTATGGACTTAGCTAGACCAGATGGACAAGGCTACTATCAGAAGAGCTGCTGTTGTAGTCTGGACACAAAGAAGAGGACGCTCCTCATATCGGGGGCGTGGCCCTCATCCTTAGCAAGGAGGCAGAAAAAAGACATTCACTGGATGGGAAGTAAGAGGACCAAGACCATATCAACTTTTTTCACAACAAAGGAAAAGCAAATAAAAATAAATACTGTACACTGTTGCTCACTAACCAATGAATAGTGTGAGGCAAAAAAGGAGAATTTTTATCATCAACTTGAGGATATTTTGAGCAAGTTGAGTAACAGAGACATGAATATCAAGATAGGAGATTTTAATGCCAAAGTTGGTTCAGACATTACAAGGTATGAAGTGGTCACAGAGTTGGGGAGAGAAATGAAAGCGGAGAACTGTTTGCCGATATGTGTGCACTGAACAGTTTTATGGTCGTCGGAAATATGTTCCAAAACAGGAGGGTTCGCAACGCAACAAGGAATTTTGTTGAAGGGCTTGCACAGGAGGCAAAAGAAGCAGGTGTCAACACAAACACCAACAATTGTACGATAACACATAGGCTGGTAGGCAATGCTAGGCCACCAGAGTGACTAGTCAGGGACAAGGATGGTAATGTGACGATGGGAGTTGAGAGGTACTTCAATAGATGGGCTGAGTATTTTGAAGAGTTGCTCAACAGGCCGACATCACCAAATCAACCAGACATTCGGGAGCCAGAGACTAATCTACCCATAAATTGCAGCAAACCAACAACAGTAGAGACCAGGAACGCCATAACAAAAGCCAGGAGTGGAAAGGCACCAGTTTCAAATGAGATTCCGGTGGAAGCATTCAAGGCAGACCCAGATGTATTAGTGGACATACTGTATGAGTAGTTGAAAATATCTGAGAAGAGGAAGTATTCCCAACTGATTAGAAGGAATGGTATCTGATTAAGATTCCTAAGAAAAAAGGCCTCTATCATTGCCCAAACCATAGAAGAATCACACTCCTTTCCATTCCTGGGAAGATATTGAACCGAATAATCTTGGAAATTACAAAGCGACCTGTAGGCAAGAAGTGGCGTGACCAGCAAGTAGGCTTCTGAAAGGATAGGTCTTGCACCGAAAAAATTGAAAAGCGGCTCTGAACCCCCAGAACAAGTGTGATTGGGTATCTAGAAGTGAACCAATTTTTTGTAAATTATTTATTAAAGACCCAACATCGAGTGTTTCTCGGAAAGTACATTCATCACCATTTTACATTAAATATGGTCGAATGTAACGTAAAAGTTATCTCACAGATTGTCAGTCTAATGACTTTAACTTATTAAAGGACAAATTCAAAGAAATGTTGACAGATGGATAACTAGAATCTAGAATTTCACAGGGGGTATAGATTCGTCTTTTTCAACTGACTCATTTTTTCCCACCAAACTTTGTCCCATCTACGAAAGGTGGCTCTTCTTAGTATTTTCTGCAGGTATTATCATGGGAGATGTTCTGATCAGCTTTTCTAGCTGGTACCAGCTCAAGTTGTTGTATCTCGTATGACACGTTTCTCCAACGTATACAATTTCATGGAGCTATTGCCCTTGCTTGTGATAAATATTTGTATGTATATATTTTATTCCCTCGCACCAAATTGTGAAATGGCGTCTGAATGCTTTACTTCATCATACGACTTGAATCTTCTTAAGTCTGAGGTTATATTCTTACTTTTTTGTCTTTTCTTTACAGTTCTATACACTAAGTAGCCTTAGGCCCTGTATTCTTCTGAACCATGCCCCTCTCCTACCCACCAAAAGGAAAGAAACTGAACCAAGCGCATAGTCATTATCTGTTGAAATGTTAATAACAGTTCAAGGAACCACTAAACAGCCAGCTACAGTCATTTGGTAAATATTGAGCCAAAGTTTTTGAATCAATACTGCATGTAGACTGTCTCAACCCATTTTCTACAATTCTCTTTCCAGGTTTTCTCTGCAAATCTTGAAATTATTAGCGACGTTGAAATTATTATCAAGAAATTTGTAATACGGAGGTCAGATATCAAGAGAGAATTAACCCTAATATTGTCCTTTCCTGAACGCAGAGAGCCCTTTAACACACGAGTGAGAAAAAAGGAGATCTCAACAAAGTTTTTCTTCAGAAGATATATATATATACACTTTGGATACGAAAACAAAATTGTTTCACGTAAATTTGTATGTATGGTAAGGATCAGGGATAGTAACTCCGGCAGTGAAACTCTATTGTACATTTTAAGCCATAGTAAGCAGGAAAGGACGCCCAGGGTAACATTTTTAAGCACAGGAACAAAAACAAAAACGAAAAAATCGTTACTGAATAAAGAACTAGAGAGGGTAAAAGGAAAAGAAGTGTTGTTTGTTATTTATGTACTTGGGCCTATCGCTACTCCTGAAACGTAGGCCATCGCCGACATTCTTCCAGCATCTCCTTTACTGCTCTACTTTCTCCAGCTCCTCCATGAAAACCCTGACTGTCTAAAGTCTGCTTTAAGGTTTCTTCGTCACATGTTCCTTGGTCTTCTTCGATTCCTCTTTCCCTGAGGGTTCCACATCAGGAATTGTCAGTTCCAAACAACAGACTGCTCCACTATGAGCCATAGAGTTGCAATAAATACAAGAAACACACAGGCTTTCTGTACTGCAACAGCAAACTAAGAAAGAATTATACAATGCTGATAGCGATACTAACATTTCATGAATATTCCTTGTAGCTGATGAGTTTTACATTAATTCCATGGACTCAAGTTTTTATTAAGCCTGATAGCATGTCGGAGGTTTTTCATTGCCACAAGTGAATATTGATCTTTTAGTCTGAAACCAAACAACTTAGGTCTTTCTTTTTTGTTAATCCCAGTAAATAATTCTGCCATTTAACCCAGAAATATAGCCAACGGTGCCTCGGTAATTTATCCCTGCACTGTTGTTCGAAAGAAACCAAACGATAAAGTTAGTTGTTTTATTACAGATAGATTTGACAATTGGGACCCGCTCTTCAGTTGACAACAGGCAACACGTAATTTGACCCGAGTTATCTTTTACCACTCCAAGGACCAATAAGCAACTGCTGGTTTGATGTTTATAAAAAAATATAAAATATTTAGTGATTTATAATTAGTAAAGAACAGCCAATTACATTCTAATTAAATATTATTCAAAATCTAGACGTGATAGGAAAAATTTTAATCGCATATTTGTAATGAGAATATTGGAACTACCCAAAAGCAGCATTTGTTTTTTGAAAATAAAGTCTTTGTGGAAATCATAAATAATAAATATATAAAATATATAAAATATAAAAAATATAATATATAAAATATACAAAATATATAAAATATATAAAATATATAAAATATATAAAATATATAAAATAATGAAATATATAACATATATAAAATATATAAAATAATGAAATATATAACATAAAATATATAAAATTTATAAAATATATAAAATAATGAAATATATAGCATATATAAAATATATAACATATATTAAATATTTTAAATATATGAAGTATATAATAAATAAAATTTTATAACAAATATAGAGAAAAACTAAAAAAATGTCCGATACGTAGTGTTAGCTCATTCTTAATTATCAATCATGGGGCCCACGTTGGTTCAATGAGTTGTTATCTGATCTTTAACACAAAAGAATACCGGTTAAAAGAATACCAATTAGCTTTGGTACAATATTCTCTGATTAAATGAGTTAAGCTTTAGCTATGTTGAAACACGACCCAAATTGTATTATCTACCCTATTATTCTTTTCACAATATATATTGATAAGCTGTTCTAATTTGAGCTATAAAACGTATCTTTGCAATATTGCTTCAAAATCTCATATGCACTGTTTTGTTGCCCACAAAGGCAGACCCAAGGCACAAAATAGTAAAAACTGCGTCTCCTTTCAAGCCTACAAACTCAATATTTTATTACAAGTTGTTACACATTCTCCTATCCTTCTACAGTAAACTTCTACTACAATAATGCTACACTGATTGCTAAACGAACTATATTGTTTTATCTATTCTATTATCCTTTTCACAATAGATATTGATAAACTATTTTGAGCAATAAACCTTATCTTTATGATATTCTTTTCAAATCAAAAGCGCTCTGCTTAAGATTCCCATGATGACGTTTCACTAATTTGAAAGGAAGCATATTGAAAATAAAATTTGCAATGATGACTTCAAACCACTGTCTATGATAGATTAGATGTTTATCTGCTAAATCAACTGAGCAATCGGAGCTGTGCTCCCACTCAGATCACTTTTGGAAATCAATTTCCCCTGAACATTGTACTGATGCTGCAATCAATCTATGTCGTTATCACAATGTGACATTTGTATAATTGTAATAAATGTGTTCTTTTCTTACCTTATCCAATGCTATGTATGTATGTATGTATGTATGTATGTATTTATTCGCCACTAACAAAAAATACAAATGTTCACAGGTAAATGTTAAAAACCTAATACATAATGTTATCCGAAATAGTTAAAAAAGTAAGAGTAAACAGAAACAAAAAAGAACAAAACAAACAGGCGGGACGGTAATCTATAGAAACGGTGGCAGGGGTAGCATAATACAGGTCATGAAGACCTTATTTTCATTATAGCCCCTGTGCTTTATCTTTTTCAGAAAAAGCTCTTCTGAACTGACTATCTTGTTTTCTTCAGCAATAGTATACAAAACACAGACATTTCTTTTTCAATTTTTCTGGAAAAATGCCTCAGATTACCAAGTATTCTTTGTAAGTACCTTCACCACTAAATACCAAATTATGAAATCTTTCTTTAGCAAGTTTTACATCTCTTTCTTGCAATCCTAAGTGATTTAAAGTAAATATCAGAAAATTTATTAAATTAAATTAATTTAATTAATTAAATTTATTATACCATCTATTTTAATAAGCTCTTCGTATGTTTATCTTCATTTCAAATTCTGATTTTGTATAATCTACAAAAATCCTTACCTTCTTCTTCTTCTTCTTCTTCTTCTTCTTCTTCTTCTTGTTCTTCTTCTTCTTCTTCTTCTTCTTNTATGAAATCTTTCTTTAGCAAGTTTTACATCTCTTTCTTGCAATCCTAAGTGATTTAAAGTAAATATCAGAAAATTTATTAAATTAAATTAATTTAATTAATTAAATTTATTATACCATCTATTTTAATAAGCTCTTCGTATGTTTATCTTCATTTCAAATTCTGATTTTGTATAATCTACAAAAATCCTTACCTTCTTCTTCTTCTTCTTCTTCTTCTTCTTCTTCTTCTTGTTCTTCTTCTTCTTCTTCTTCTTCTTTCGGCGTTTCCCTTTTCAGGGGTCGCCACAGCAAATTGACTTCTTCCACTTGAGTCGGTCACGTGCGTCTTTCTCGGTCGACCCAAGTTCCCTCATGTCATCTCCTACACAGTCTTTCCATCTCCTCCTCGGCCTTCCCTGCTTTCTCCTGCCAGGAAGCTCTATGTTCAGCACCCGTTTAGCAATGTGATCCTCGTCCCTCCTTTTCACATGTCCATACCACCTTAGCTGTGTCTCTCTCAACTTTCCTGCGAATTTGTACCCTTACCTAATGGTTCAAATTTTGCCTTGCAAGAACTAATTTTATTTATTTTGTTTATTCGCGTTTTATCTATTTATCTATTTATTTATCAATGCATAAATTTTATAAAGGATAAGATTTTAAGTGATATGTACAAACGTATTTGCAATGGAACGGCTTCTCATATTAGTCCTATTTAGAAGTAAAATGATCCCATTAAAAATAAGAAGCTCATTACGACTTAATTAGACTTGATAACTTCCGTTATAAGTAAAAAAAATCTCCTTTCAGTGCGGTTATCGTTACTTATTAAAAAAAACTGAAGGTTGTAGAAAATATCTGAAATAATCACATCAAGTACTTTCTCATAATAATGACCCTCCCACTTGGAAATATTCTAAATCCAGACTAATCTCTCTAATTCTTCTCCTATTTTTCCCCTCACCATTATTTGTCAAGGTGCAAGCAATGCTTCGGCGTTTCATCATTTTCTGTTTCAGTTGGAAAATATATGTCGTGAAAGGGAAAATTTAAATTTTTAAAGCAGAACAGTGGAAAATTCGAAACGAGAAAGCCGTTTTTATTGATTTCAGTTTTTCAACTAATCTTACACTTAATGGATCCACTTCTTTTTAAGATTTCTATCACTATGCACCCTATCCAAATCCTTGAATATAGCAAATCTCTTCCAAATCCCTTCCAAGTTGCTAATTTATAGCAAACGATTTGAATGAAAACTTGACTTCGGTAGTTCAGTTTGTACAGATTCTATTTATTTAATTATTTATTTCAAATGAACTACTTGTGATACAAAGTTTGAATATCGCAATCGAAAGCTTTTTCGCTGGCATTCGCATGGACCAAGACGCCAGAATGAAAAAACACATGACAAGTACGTGTTTGTCAAACAAAGAAAGGATTGAAATAAGCCGCCACTTCCTGTGACTGGGTCACTTCCTTCGACCACACCAGACACTTGAAAATTTGATGAATCGTCAAGGATATCATTTGTGGAGCCGTGGGTTAATGGTTAGTGCAGTTGTTCCATAACCACGTTGTTCCAAGTTTGATTTCCCGAGCCGGCGAAAATTATTTGGAGCTTTAGAAAAAAAATGACATTGGTTGGCGTCAGGAAGGGCATCCGATCACGAAATTCCTCACTGCCAGAACAAAGTCCCTCCGAAGGGCACCGTCTGAGCCCCGCTTTCAGAGGGGAAAGGACGTCAAAACCGGAAAAAAAAGAGAAAAACTTTAAAGAAATCATTTATTTTGCTTAGTTGATGATTTCGTCTGATGTGCACCTCAAACTGCCCAGGGTCGGCCTGATTTGCACTTAATACAAAATACAAATTTCCTGGTCAACTTTCGAATGCTATCGTGCTGTTGCACCAAAAGTAATTTTCACTTCATCTTCAAATGCCCCAAGTATAAGTATGGCTGTTTACGAGTATTACCAGATTCGTACGCCACACGTCCTGAAGATGAAGCGATGAAATAAAACAATATGTGTCTAGTGTTTACAAAGGAAAACTTGTTAGAAGCGACGGAGATAAGAATGCTGAGGTGGCTAGCGGGATTTCCTTGCACGAACACAGAATGAAGAATGATGATATAAAATTTTTGAGGGTAAGAAAAAGAAAAATAACAGAGAAAGAAAAGAAACAATGTTAAGATGGCATGGGCATGTAACGAGGAGAGAAAATGACAATATTTTGAAGGCAGTATGGCAGGCAACAGTGACAGAAAGGAGGAGCAGAAGACGGCAAAAGCAAAGACTGAGGGACATCACAGAACGAGGCATGAAAAAAGTGGCAGCGAGAGGAGAATGGGAAGACCGAGTCAAGTGGAGAAAAAGGTGTCGAGCGCCCGAACTGACAGATGTCGGATAAAGGCCGGAGAAGAAGAAGAAGAAGTTTACAGAGGAAAACTTAGTGTTAATCGAGTTCACTGCAAGACTGTATACAAAATTGTTACTATTTATTTGTCTATAGCGCATCATCTACTACTAAACTGTAAAGGCAGTAAAAATTTCGAGCTAAAATACTTCAAAATAATAAGCAGAGCCAGGTCTGCATTCCATCAAGGAGCATTGTGGGCAATTCATGTGGAAATATCATCACTTACTCTCAGTAGACCAAAAGAATTTGTGAATGGTCTTCTATTGTTTAAACGGCCGGTCACAAAAAGTGGAAGGCTTTCTCAATCTTTGTTTTTCGTCTGGACAAAAACTCACTTGATGTGTCGTATTTTTCTGGTTTCTTGGTGCAGTCGATTCCAAAGCAAAAAAGCTTTCGACCAAGATGGACATGATTTATTTCAACAGTATTTACACAGGATTGAAAACCAGATATTTTAACCCTCCGTGTTGTTGGTCTTATCAATAAATTTCTTATATAGTAAGGTTAAAAAATCAACTTGTATATGATTTATTTGACAAAAAAAAATTATTTTATTTTTTGCCATGTTTCACGAAACCAGTGTGTATAGCAAAATTCAAGTGCCTAAAATTGGATCAATCGAATTAGAGAATCGCCTCTGAAGCCAGTTGGGGAGATTCAAGGGAAAAGATAGTCGGCCTGCCGAAATATAACAACAGTATTGGATAAAGCATGGAATTTGCACCTTTAAAGATATATTTAAGTCGCGGAGCTAAAAATGCTCCGATGGTCACTTGGTGTCACTCGGCTAGACAGGATTTGGAATGAGAGAATAAGAGGCACAGCACTCGTACGGAAGCTGGGAGAGAAGCAAAGAGAGCAGAGACCCCAGTGGTTCGGCCATGTCATGGGGAGAGAAGAAAATTACGTCGGACGGAAAATGCTGGATGTGAGTGTCCCAGGAAGGAGGAAGAGAGCCAGACCGAAAAGGAGATACATGGATGCTATCAATGAGGATTTGAAAGAAAAAGGATTGAGAGTGGAGGATGTGATGGACCGTGGAAGGTGGAGGAGATTGATCCGCTGTGGCGACCCCTAAAAGGGAGCAGCCGAAAGTGAAAAAAGAAGAAAGATATATTTATACGGTGTGAGGGAGTATTTTGACCTCCACACATGCTCTATAATCCAAGTAAAAATCTTCCTACATTAATAGTTTCATCGGGGTAAGACTTCTATATTGTCTCAAATGGCAATTTTTTGACTGCAAGTGAGCCAGAATGGAATCTTGTGTCTGCAATATGACTGTTCCGAAGCAACCCACTCGCATCAAAGGTAAAGTCCGCTACATCATTTATAGTTGTTGTTTAACAGACTTAGAAAGCAACCAGAAATGATATTTCAGGGCTGACTACTAATACTTTCTTCTGATGGTAATGATATTCCTTTGATATTTTATAGGTTACAGTATTCTTCAAAAAAAATTCCGGGGGCTATGTTTTGGGTTTTTTAAGAGCTGCTTTATCTGCAGAGAGTTTCTCAAAATTATAACCAGTTGGGGTGAAAAAATATAAAGAGAACAGCTCAAATTTTTAATTCTGAATTGCTATTTATTAGCTCCAAACAAGGAGACTCGTTGCTTTGCAAGTGAAAATGTTTCGTTTTAAGACAATGGTACAATATATGATAACCTTATAACATTGTAAGAAACGTTAAAACGAAAGATGAGCAAATAATATCCTACTTTCTTGACTGCTTAGTGTTTTTGTTTAATTAGGAAGCTAGCAAATTTGTGAATCAGTCATAAACATATACAAACACTCCCTCTGTCTGTATGGATTATTAATTCCTAGTTCATATCAAAATTAAGCTGTGTGTATGTGTTTGTTAGCCCGTATGTTGAAACGATAGATTTCGAGATTGTCTGGAAACCCTTTAGTATCTGTAGCAGACGATGGATGCCTTGTACTTTTCTGTGATAACACCAGTGTGTATGCGCATTTTCGGCAGTAAATTGACAAATAAAACTGTCCCTAAGAGACCCATGAGCTGAGCTAAACTAGTAGGCATAAGTATCGAGTTCATATGAAAGAGGTTTGTTCCCAAGAGGCTAATGAGGAAAGCTAGGCAAGAAGAACACAAACGGGTCGCCCCCAAGAGGCCAATAAACTATCTTTCTGAGTGACCTTTCATCCACCCAAAAGGTTAGTTTTTTTCCTTCTGTTTCATACCCATATCACAGAAGCAGGGTATTATTACCCTTCTGCTCCCATATAGATCTTGGCATACTCTGTTGGTATTTGACCAGCCTTACACTTAATACATATCAACCCTAAGTATGTGCACTCCATTGTCTTTGGATATTACAGGTTCCTGCACAGGGCTTTTGCAAGTGAGCACATGCTCCGTTTTTGCCCCTCACTCCATAGGTTGCCTGGATGGGTGGCATTTCTGTGTATTTCAGTTCCCGTTTGTCTTCCAGTACAGAAAACCAGTATTTTTTAAACACAGAGTAAAGTTACTTGTAAATTTTATGATAACCTCTGCAGGTTTTCTGGTTCAGGAAGAGTAGTTGGTTCCTCCGTCCATTTCCAGTTCAAAATCTTTCGAGGAATATTGGTCAACAAGTTAGCTGTCACTTCTGCAAATTCCATCAATCCAAAAGATTAATTTTTTATTCATTCAA
The DNA here is from genome assembly GCA_003991215.1 of Morbakka virulenta. Classification (NCBI taxonomy): domain Eukaryota; kingdom Metazoa; phylum Cnidaria; class Cubozoa; order Carybdeida; family Carukiidae; genus Morbakka; species Morbakka virulenta. The sequence goes on from RDPX01000015.1 coordinate 3,364,785, forward strand.
ATTGTCTCTTCCTGTACTTTTGTTGATATTGTGACTCTGTGGCCATTGTCATATAATATCTGTGGAATTCGATACTGTAATGGCTAAAAAACTACTGAAGCAATACTAGGCTAAAAATACTTACAATGAGCAAACAACTAACAAATGGATACGTCAAACAGAGCACTGAGTAGAGAAAAAAAATACTTCATCAGAGTAGGTAAAAAATAATGACACAAACATTGCTTCGCAGTGGGATATTGCCCTTGTCCCTTGAATCATGTGTCCTTGGGTTGCAGGACTTGCTTGGCTCGTACACCCGGAGACTGATTCTGGGTATTAGCCTCTGGACAATGGGGCTTGGAGAGGGGACTTGAATACCTTGCTGTTCATGGTGTTCGTGTGCCTTCTACCCATCTTTACTGACTTCAGTGGCTCCTTGTTCGGATCTCTCCAGGATGGAATTCTGTGAAAGGCAAAATGATTCCACTTATAATATTATCAATGAACACTAAGTAACATATCAAACCCCTTAAAAAGCATGAGTAGAAGATATAAATGTATTTTATCTTGGATTTAATATAAAATTAAATCCAAGATAAAATGACAAAAAACTGAGGAGTAAAGGATGATTTCTTCCTCTTTAGCATTCCAGGTACAATTGTGAGGACCTCAAAGGAAAAATTCAAACTGTGGAAGTAAGATGCGTCTCATGTAAGTCACTCTACCAAGAAGTATGTGCACAGAATAACCGTTACCTCAGATCTGTGGTTGATAGATGAAGGAAAACGTGCCTGAAATCAGCTTTTTTGGCCATGAAAAAGAAATAGCCTCGCTTTCAAACACGTGGCTTTTTAAGTGTCAACAGAAGCATTGTGCAGTAAAGCACAGGAAGGTATTTATTTTAGGGACAGCGTCTTGTAAGTTGGAAACGTTAACATTAACATTAGTTTGTGGACAAGCAAGGGATAGGATATATTGTTCGTCATGGCTCTCTCAAATTGCCGTAACTTAATTTTTAGGCAGGTGAGTTGGTAATATTGTGTCATAACATTTGGCCATTAATGGCATTGAGAGTGCTTTGACCCAGAATTTTTCTTGTGTGGCGGATGCATGAACAATGGTCTGCATATTTAATTCTCATGGCTTTTTATTATTTTTTTTGTGGATCTTTATTGTTTATAAGTGGGTCTCTAAATATTCATGTTTCCGATGGTTGAAATGCATCGTCACACATGGTTGGGAAACTGTGAGAAATACTATTATACGAAGAGGGAAGGGATGCGTTTCCTAGTATGGCTGTAATCCGTTTTGGAATCAGATAATACGGAATTAAAGATTGAATTGTTGAATGAAATAACTCTGACAATTAGCAAGCTGCAAGAAATATTTTCAATGTGTTAATCAGACCCCATCTTGTGTAAGAATATCCATACTTTTTTTTTCTTATTGCACAGAAAATGGTTAATATCCACTAGTTCGGACATGTTGATAAACAAACCGTAGCAGTAACATTCAATGGATTGTAAAGCAATCATTTCGACAAATGCTACATAACACCTAGGGATTAAAACGTTACCGCATTTGTTGAGGTGTAGACTTGCATTGGTAAATTATAAGCAGTTTTTTAGTCCTAATTATAGTTCAAAATCACCCTTTTAATCCCATATCACTTTGTAGTGTTTACGACCAAACATATTGCCTAGCCAGATTAAGATCGTCAAGCTATATAAATTAGCACTTACCAATGATAATATTAACAATGCTTCGCATTAAAAACAATAATTGCACTCGGAGAGCCGTTTCTAGGAGGGCTGATAAACAAAAGTAAAAATGTGTAGCGTTACAGGTGTCATAATGAATCTGTACGGATGGTCGATTCAATCCACTCAAAATAGAATTTTCTAAAGACATCATAATTTGATGCAGTATCTGCCAGGAAGTGGTGTAGTGAACTAGCCTTTTTATTTACCTAAGTAGCTTGGCGAATATTGTGTTAGTTAATTCATGTTTGTTTTGAAGTTGATAGAACCCAAACAATTGTAGTTTCCAGTCAGCATCCAAAAATTTAGTCTCAAATTACCACCCTTTGAAATTTGATATTACATTTAATTTTGGTTTAGTTGAAGAAACAATATGGTAATTTAAGACTGTCTGGTTTTTAAAATTGTATCAGAATGTGCAGTTTTACATGAAAAAAAGGGTTAATTTCCATTCATGAAAACATGGTGAATCAAATTACTGCAGTTACAGAGCAGTTACTTTATGTTTTTTTATCACAAAGAAGGTACACGGCAACATGAAAAAGATGCATTACAAAAACAGCAATTGTTATCCAACCAAAGAACGCGGTCTTTGCTCAAAAGAAACACACTTCATTTTCAAGATTGATGCTTGTTTTGTGGATCAGGTAACAACAGAACTCTGAATTGACTCCAGCAAGAACACTCAATTTCAAGAATTCATTAGAAAAACATTGCAAAGATACAAACAATGCTTATGCCGTAAAAGTGCAAGACAATAAAGTTAGGTATTGACCTTTATATGTGGTAATAGATGCAGTGTACCATAGACAGTGTAGTGTGAATTTCCTTGCAGGTATGGTTATCATATTGTTTACCTGCATATAAATAAATCTGAATTATGTATCAAGGCAGAATTACAGGAAGTAGAGGTAAACAAAGTACTTTTGAAAAGTTCAGTCACAAGAGAACAAGTCAATGCAATAAATATTGGTTTTTTAATTCAACAAGCATTGTTTCTACACTTCTTTTAAAGTAAAGGTATACCATTGTGTCTTGCTGCAAAAGATAAAAAACTTATTTAAAAAGGTAAAACGAAGATCTACTCCCTTTAGTGGAGTAAAGAATTAAGGCATTTCAAAAAGTAATGAGGTATATTTAAGAAAATATTTGAAAAGAAAAAAGCAATTATTGAAATAGGGCCTTTGGACAATATAAAAGAATATTTAGAAAATTCAAAATCTTGGCAATGCAGCCATCCATAGATCATCCTCTGTTCAAGCTTGTGTCATTCATTGGATTTCAGCCCCATAGACCAACACTGGTCTGATGCATGCATCATATACTCACCCTCTCTGTATCAACAGAATGTGCCTATTTTACAAGAGGCTCAATATCTCTCTCCATTGAGTCCACATTGGTGAAATTCTCATCTGAACAGCTCACTCTGCATCATCATCTGCCTTAAGGAGTTCACCTGATACACAAGCCCCTCTGGTACACCTTGCCCTCTAAGAGCCCATTTTATTGCCCTCCATGGGACCCTGTTGAATGCTTTCTCTAAATGAACAGAATAGGGTTATGGGAGTCAGTGTTGAACAACCTGTATAGGTGTTTTCAGATAATTGTAAAAAACACTTTTTCAGGCCAACATGTCATTCAAAAAACCAAATACACAATTATATTTCTGTGTTTTTGTACCTATTCTTATGGTGTTCACCTACCATTGCAACGTTTATCATGGAATAATATTTACAAATGGAAAGAAATGGAACTAGCTACAGACATCTTAAAGAACTTTAATATATGTTCAGAGATCCCTGGCAATTGTTCTTCCCCCTCAACTGAGTGTCTGCAACAACTATCCCAGTGCCCTACTCTACATTCATAACTGTCTCCACCCAATTTCTTAGCATGTTGAGCTCCAACTAAGTTATTTGCATAACAAAGATGGTAGCAAGAACAATAAATGTGGGCAAAAAGAGAGTAGCAATAGCACATAGAAAGAAGCAAAGATTAAAGGTTTAAATACCATCTATCAGATGTATTTTGTTTTTATATTTTTGTAGCTGTTTGATATAGAATCATGGACATATTCTTACTTGCTTGGATGTTATAAGACAAAAGAAGCAATTATTATTGATCCAGTTGATGTACAGGTAAGCATTAGATTTATCTTCAAATGTAATCTTTAAGTTTTAGAGGCAAATCCATGAATGGTGAACCTCAAAATTTTTCATTTCATGGAGTGTTTTAAAATGTCTTCACAAAACTAAATGAAACATTTTTTTGACATTTTTGACTTTCAAATTGTGTTTTTATTCCATATTAAGGAATGTTTTATGCACAGTCAGTGCTTTTGCATATATATATTTATATATATATGCAAATCCAAGACTTTGTAATTACAAGTCGCATATCAAACGACGTGTTTATTCCTGTTCAATAGTAAGACATTTTATTGACGATTGTCCAGGTGATGATGATAATCCATTTAAATATTTACGTTTTGTGTTAGTTGACTACGTTGAAAACGTAAGTGTTGAAGAACGTGAAAGCATTATGCTTGAAAAAGAAAAGTTTTGGATTGGCTCCATTTGCACTATCCACAAGGGACTTAACGGTTTTCATGATTGGAGACGTACTAAACGGGTACAGAAATTTAAAAT
>RDPX01000015.1:3372324-3424064 GCA_003991215.1 Morbakka virulenta
GACTCGAGAGATCTTGCTTGATCAAACATGGTTTTTAAGTCAAGTGTTTTGTTTTCCAATAGTCTTTGGCGTATGAGATTTGACTGCAAACCAGTGATAAAGGCATCTCTTATGCTTTCTTCACAGTATTGTATGGCTGTCACCCTTTGGTAATTACAATCTTTGCTTAATGATTTCAGCGCTTGTAAGTACTCATCGAGCGTCTCCGTTGGAGTTTGTTTTCTAGTCGCTAAAAGATGACGAGCAAAAACTTCGTTTTTCGGTTTTATGAAGAGATTCTGGAGTGTTTCAATTGATGTTTTATAATCTGTGCAATCCTCTATATGTTGGAAGATGTTCGGCAAAATAAAGTTAGACAGAACTGCAAGTTTATCCAAACCGTCCTGTGGTAGTACAGCCAAAAAGTTGTCGAACGTACGCTTCCAATGGAGCCATTCCTTGGCGGCTGTTCCACTGTTTGGGTCGGTGTCTAATCGCTCTGGGCGTAAGAACTTATCCATATTATCCCAATGTTATTGTTGATTAAATTGTAATAAATGATTAACTACGAATTGACCTCACGTTGGGCTTTAATCAACAATAAAACAGCTCAGTGTACAAAATGGCGGCTAACAATACAAATGACCACTGATAATAACAATAACAGGTTCGTAGTCCACAGGGAACCCGAAATCTATAAAATGTCCTATTAAATGTCAATTGAAGTGAAGATCGTCTATTACGACAAATGGTGACTGTGTTGAGGTTTTGCAAGGCAGGCAGGTGCAGGTTTGGTGGGTGTGGAGCATTCGTTTGTTGGTGCAGCACTGTGTTTTTTGAATATTGACAAGATCATTATCATCGTTGTTTTTATTATTGTGTTCATGTACTTCTGATGTGGATGGGACTATGCAGATTTCTGAATGATGTACTTTGTAGGTGGTGTTTCAAAGCTGATTTCCAACAAGTTTCCTAATGTAGGACTAGGGTCCATTTACATTGATGATGATACCTTGATTGTAATTATGGTTTGTTTTTCTCTCTCAAGATATGGTCCAGTGTACTTTCATGAATTGGAGTTTGTGTTTAAGTTCTGGCATGGCTTTCTCAATTGCCAGATTCTTATTGACATTCTTTTTTTTCTTTTGGTTTTAACATCATTTTTCCCCAGTAACTGTGGTTCAAACAGTGTCCTTCACAGGGACTTTGATTTGGCAGTGAGGAATTTCTTGGCCAGATGTCCTTCTTGGCCAGATGCCAACCAATGGCTTTTTTCTTTTGTGAATTTCCAAAGTTTCCAAATTCTCCTTATTGACATTCTTTACCTTCCCAATATTAATAGAGATGCAGTGGTGGAGAGTGTTGCCAATTTTAAGAACCCTGGAGACAGAGTCTGTGCAAATGACTGCAACAGGACCATCTAATGATTGAAGCTCAATGCTTAGCTTGATGAAACTATCTCTTAATTCTATGTGATCTTCCCCATTGATAAGGCAGGTGGCAGTGAAGGAGGTGACAGCTTCATAAGCCTGTAGAATGAATTGTTTGTTTCATCAAAGAATGTTGGTGGCAAATGAACAGCCAATGACATGTACTGGGCTCCTGGTCACAGCCGGTGTTACAAGTGTTAAGCACTGAGGCAAGTAAACTTGAAAGTGCATAACAACAGCATGAAGGAGGAAAGAAAGCATTAAAAAGAGGAATGAAAGAAAAAAGTTTATGGCCAGTTCTGATAGGGGTTTGTGCATAAAAGAAGGCTTGGACATGGGCTGTCACAAGCACAATTATAGGAAGGAGAATAATTTTAACTTTGACTGTGTATAGTTTGTTTTATTTTCTAAAATAAATATAATTATCCACACAATTTCCTTCAAAATTAATGGGAATTTTTTTAATTTTTGCTTTTGAATACCACATTTGGGTAAGCTGCATTATACCATCTGGAAGTTTGTAAAGTACTTACCATCAATGCTGCAATGAGGTCCAGTGGGGAGGTCATCAAGCAGAGGAGACTTTTACTGAGAGAGGATATAACAGGATGGAGTTCCTGTAGCATGTTGCCCCCTTGCCTTTTATATATGTTAATGTACAAGAACATCAAGAGATTAAGCATGGCCAAAACCTTCTCACTGAGCTAATACATCCTTTCAGCAGAGAGCACCACTCTTGTGGAAGCAAAGTGAATCAGTAGCCACTGGAGAAGAGTTTTTTAATGACAAAACTAAGTTTAAATTACTGAAAGATATAGCTGGTTGATAACTGGTAGAATGAAAATCCCCATTCCAATGAAATAGACCAGGGTTGAGAAAACTGTAATGCCAGGTGGAAAAGCAGTTAATGCGTTTTCCTGTTGTGTCCAAATATCATTTCCTGTTTTATTTTTGTTTTATCATTATGTAGTATCAGTAGGTTTTATGCAGAATGATGGATGATTTCACTGATGGACAATGTTTCTAACAAGGACATGTTGCATAGTGGTGCCATACGTAAACTGTTGCTACAGATATTTATGAGCAGACTGATACTGTTTGAATGTTACATGCTTGGGAAAGAAAATTTTGCGAAGCTGCCAATTATTGTTCTCTGAAGGAAGGTCGACACAAGGCTGCTATTGCTTGAATAGGAATTTGACTGTCAATAATTTTGCCCAAAAAAGGATACAGAAAAAAAGATTAGATTTAGATGATACAATGATGATCAAGTGGTACAGTGGACTATTTGCAGGTTGCCTTTAATTAACAGGCTACTTGATTTTTAGTAACACTTTGTAATGTTACATTACACAATATTGTTTTACTGCATGATGATGATTATCTTTTTTGAAATTGCTAATGTTATTTTATTTGAAAGGTACATTTTTAACTATGGTTTAAGATACTTTTCAAAATGAAAGCCTGTGATAATTTTTTTTTTGTAGATAGAGAGAGATACAAAGCTTATAAACGAGTTGGATGTCAAACTTCTCTATGCAGGTATGTGCACTTGCAGCTCAGGTCATTTTTATATCATTAGTGAAGTAACTTACAGTGTAACTAAGCCACACTTTAGAACTCATGATTATGCTCAATAATTCAAACTTTCTCACTTTTAATGGATTTAGTAATGATATTCCATAGTAATTAATGTACAAGTTTATTTTTTATTTTTTCCCCTTTCCTCTATTATTTTATTTTCACAGTAAAAAGGTCCTCAGTTGGATTCCAGTTTTACATGGCATTTTCCACCCATTACTTAACAGATCCATTATCTATCAGTATTTTAAGCATAACTTCACTTTTCTAGCATAATATGCTCAAGAGAACTCTGGAACATAATGTTACAGTGGGAACTTTATTTAGTTCAAAATAGTCAGTTTACCAAAAAGTAAAACTGCATGTTTCTTTCCTAATACTATCAATAAATGAAAAAAATGGGACTGTGTTGACTGTGCACAAAATTGACCGCTGCTTTTCCATGTGTACCTACAAAGACTGTGCTTCCCCCCCCCCCACACACACACACACTCCCACAATGGTTTATTTTGCAAAGCCTAAAGTTAATGAAATAAGTTTGATTTATTTTTGAAATCTTCAGCCAGTTGGTTTACAATTTTACACAAGTTGTAAAACTGCCGATCAGAATCAGCTTAGGATTTCCACATTTAGAATGTCAAATAGGTTGGATAAAAGTTTATTAACCTTTATTTAAGTTATGATCTGCCTAATCTAGTTTCTGTTTGTAACCTTTCAATAATTAAGTCCATATGCATCACATTTTTATGAAAAGTGGGAAGTCTTAATGGAAAAAATGTAGCTGCAAAGCATCAGATTTGAATACTTGTTTGCCTTTGCCTTTTATTGCCCTTTTCCTTTGATTCTTGGTCATCAGTACCCCATTTAGAGATGGCCTTTTTGCTTCTTTTTTTTCTTTCACCCTAAGCAAGAATGGGATGCACTTAAGTGCTGAGGGTTACTGTTCTTATTTAATTTTTATGCCTTTTCCTTTTAATATTTTCATCTATACCCCCCCCCCACACACACACACACACACACCACCACCACCACCCCCCACACACACTTTAGCTCCATAAATATGTACAAGTTCAGTAATATGCAACTTATAACAGAGAAATGAATTGGGTGTGCTACTTCCAGTGATATGTCTCAAGCTTGGACTGGGAACCTCTTGCATGTTAAGCTATATATACCACGTGGGTACTACCAGATTGAAGCCTAAATCATATGTTAGCTACCCATCTGCATACCATGTTTTCTTAAAAATTTACAAATTAAAAATCTAGTTGGATAGATTTTACCATCCCCCAAATGCAGCTGTAAGTTTAAAAAGGTTTAGGAACCTTATTAAGGTTATAAATTTTCACATTTTTTAGTGAACACGCACTGCCATGCTGATCATATCACAGGATCTGGGTTGCTAAAAACCCTCACAAAATGCAAGAGTATGATTTCCAGAGCAAGTGGTGCAAAAGCAGATATTTACTTAAACCCAGGAGATCAGATTAGATTTGGATTAGAGGTATGAATTTGCTTTTGTAGAACAGCTCCAATAGATCGATTGAGACAGTAGGTTATCTAACAAAACCAAGTTTATTGCACTACTTACATTTAATCTGACTCTTCTATATGTGTTTACTGATGGATATGCAAAGCCTAGAAATAAGATATTGCAAAGGGTAAGAATATGCACTTCCTCAAGTTATTTCACTTATCTTATTTTGTGCTGGACTGGGAATGCAGTTATGACCAGTCTACAAATTAACATTACCCCTGAAGATAAATATAGCTACAAGATCTTCAAAACAAAATATGTGGGTGTGGGATAATACAAGCCACAACTGCTATACAATTAAGAGTAAGAAGAGTTAGAAGATGTTTTGAAGCAGTAAAATATATTTTCCACTTAAAAGTAGCTGAAGGCAGTTAATATACCAAATTATCCCTTTTAGTAAATAAAACTAGCAATTTACAAAATAGCTTGCTAAACATGGGCTTTCCACTTTTTTCTCTCTTTTCCATTCCTACCACAAAGAATTGCAAAACAGAACATAGCGTTCAAATATTATGCAAATTTTTGGTTTACAATTTTTAAAAAGTTCTTAATTCAGATTATATATCCATCCACCCATATATACATATATGATGATAATGATTGCTCTGTCATGTCAGATGAGTGCCATTCCTTCATTTCTTTCTTCTACCTGCTCTTTCCGCCCATGTAGTCTTGAGTGGCTCTTGAGACCTGCAAGTGACTTGCACGTTTTGTGGCAGATGTGGCATTCCAAGTGATCTCTCAGGGTGGCAACAGTGGGATACTCATCTCCATGAATCCTGAGGTGTTGTCTGAGTCCACGAGATGATTTGCAGATTTGGGGGCAGGATAGACATGAGTAAATGGAAGATTCAGAAGTAGCAGCAGTTAGTGGTACAAAAGAAATGATTCTGGGCCTAGTGGTCTTATGAGACTTTTGATGATTCACCAGTCCTACTTTGGACAAGAGAGACCGTCCACACACTTGACAAAGCCAAAGAAGGCCACAATCAACTGGCAAAAGTTAATGCTTCCTGCAGGTTCTCCTCAGTTTAGAACGAGAAACTCTGCTATCCTCATACAACTTAGCACCTTGAAAGATAAAACCTCTCCAATTTTCACGATTATAAGTTAATGCCTCCCAGTTGTCTTCATCAGTTGTCATATGCTTCAGGTTCTCCTTAACATTGCCCTTGAACCTTTTTCATGGTTTACACTAAAGTCTTTTTCCAGATGATTTTTCACCACAGAACAGTTGCTTAGGAAGCTTGGAGTCGTCCATTCGTATCAGGTGGCCAACCCAGCACATCTGGCTTCTCATCACCATTGACGATATGCTTACAGTGTTTGCTTTGGAGAAGACATTAGTATCGGGGGTAAGACTCTCCCACTTGATTCCAAGAATCTGTCTGAGACAATGATGGTGAAATCTCTCAAGCAGATTGATTTGTGACTGATACAGACTCCTTGTTCCTGAGGCATACAAAAGAGTGGCCAACAGACAGGTCTTGCATATAGAAACTTTGGTTTTTAGAGTGAGATCACCATCAGACAAAACTCTGTCTTCTAATTTGCCAAAAGAATCTGAAACTTTGCTGAATCTTTTCTTGATTTCAAAATCTAGAGAACCATCATTTGAGAGAAAACTGGCCAAGTAAACAAAATGCTTGACCACTTAAAGGCTTTTTCCATTAACAAAAATATCAAATATCAGGCTCCAGATAAAGCTCATCAGGTGCAGGAGTATACATTACCTTGGTTTTATCAATGCTGATTGTCAAACCAAAACGAGAACATGCATCAGCAAAGCGATCCAAAGCAGACTGCACGTCAACAGGAGAATGAGCAACAAGATCGGCATCATCAGCATAGAGGAGCTCCCTAACTAAACTGTCACGTACAAGAGTCTTCGCTTGGCATCTCCTTAAGTTGAACACTTTACCAGTTGTTCTAAATCTGAAAAAAACTTCTGTGTCACGGTCCTGAAAAGCATACCACAGGACCGCAGTCAAGTACAATGAAAATAGAGTTTGGAGAAAAATTTCCCCCTGTTTCACTCCATGGTCAATAGCAATTTCTTCTAATAATTGACCATTAAAATTTAAACGAGCTGTCACAGAATGATGTAATTGCCTGATTTTATCAAGAAATGCAGGCGTGCAGCCATATTTGCCAAGCATCTTCTGGAGAGCATCACCATTGACAGTGTCAAAAGCCTTGGTTAAGTCTACAAATACTTGACAAAGAGGGAGAAGTTGCTCTTTACATTTCTCAATGAGCTTCCTGGCAGAGAAAATCATGTAGACGATTCCACGCCTTGCACAAAAAAATCCTGGCACTCAGGAATAACCTCCTTGCAAATACGTATGGAACAAAAGCATAAAAACTCCTCAACGACGAATAAACTACTATTGAAGGTTGTAGTTTTAAACGAAGAACGAGATACTGAAAAAGTTGGACAAATTTAGACAATGCTCTTTTAACAGTGTTAAACCGTTACACCACGAAAACAAAACAATAGTTCGTGTTAATAACAAAAAAGGAAGTTCATTCATTGGACCATATTTGAAGTCTTCTTGGTGTTTAATCCTATTAGGTCTTTTAGCTGCAAAGGAATTTTCCATTCTTATCAGCACACAGTGTACATAACTAGAAAATAATTCTTGATTGGCATTGAGACCAAATTAGCTTTGTAGAATAGTTTTTTTCGTTTCACCAAAACTCTCTCGTTTATCTTTGATGACACGTTCTTATTGCACATGATACGAATACCAGTACCATCCGGCACTGCAGCAAATTAATGCGTCAAACGAGTTGGAACAAGTAGTTGTGAACTTTTTAATTTTTTATACAAAGCGGAGCTTTAACCCCCAGCCCAACCACCCCACACCCCCAAAAAAACATAGCAGAGCTTTATCATGTCGTGATACATAACCTTTTTCTGAGCTAGGTTTCAGGAGGTGTACTTCTTTTGTCATTAGTCTCACGAATGGAGAAGTATCTTCTGAAACTTTACTGAAAAAAAGCTTAGGGCTCGTGATATGAATAAGCTCCTGCATCTTTAGCCTACTCAGAGTTTATAAACTCTGAGTAAGCCAAAGATGGCATTGTGTAGGGTATTGTTGTCAGCTGTAACAAGAACCACCGCGGAAAATAAATTTAATTCAGCTAGAGTATCACCTATATTTTTAAGATATTTATTTTGTGGTGTAGTGCTTCTAATTCAATATTCCAGCATGCCATTTATGTATATTTTTTGTTTTCTTAGGCTCTCGAGGCAAGGGCAACACCAGGTCATACCAATGGTAAATGTGTTGTATTTTTTGTTAATTTTTTCTATTCAATTTGTTCGTATTTAAACACCTCAGTGCAGCTCCTCCGAGTTCTGTAAAATTTGAAACCAAGATATTTTAGTAGATTATTGCGAAAACTGCTATTTTTCCTATTAGTCGCTTTTGGAAACGTATAGGTGCCGTATAGGGGATCACACCAGCATTGTATCTCACAAACCTGAAATATATGGTAGACCAGATTTACTTTCTAGATGTTGCGAAAACGTTTTGTAACGTCAAAGTTAATTTGTGTGGCCCAGGACGAGAATATTCGGAAATCAAACATACCCAGCAGTAGAGGAATTTCCAAAACAAATTTTTTTATTTATACTGAAGCACTGTATGCAAGACATTGTTGAAAGGCATTCCACATAAAAATCAGGAAGCAAGCACTTGGCATATTTTACCATGCTTTACCAGTACAAATTTTCGTTTAATAATGGAAAGTTTTTTATTTCCTATTCAAACACTTACAAATACAAACCTCACTAACTAAAGAATTTTGCATTGGGTTGCGTATTTCATAAAATTAAATATTTTGTTAATAAAATTATTAAAACGATAATAGGTTCAGGGTTTGTTCATGGTTGGTCTCTACGACAGAATATGCAGTATGTTGTTTAAATGATTATATCGGAACCTTTTGTGAAAAGAAGGCGTTTATGTTTGTTGTTGATGTTTAAAGCGATGCACATTTGACTGAAAGTAATACAAGATTGGCCAAATATACATTAAGAGCTGATAAAAGGATTCACAGAAAGAGCAAGAAGAAGATTGACTGAGGTTCCATTTGGATAGAGTTTTACGAGTTGTAAGGATATTGTTCAGATAACGAATGGTAAAGTTGCAGATATTTCTGGGTAACTTACTTTAAGTTGAAACCAGAACTTGTTGTATTTTCTGGGAATGATTTCAAATTTTATTAGTAAAACGATTTCCTAAATTTGTAAAAGCTGTTTTTGTTCTGTCCGTACATGTTTCAAAACTTGTTTGGTGTTTATATATATATATATATATATATATGTATGTATCGTATTGGATATTGGTAATATTACTTGTGCTTTCCCCCATAATGATCTGATATTTTCATTTTTTCATTTGGTGACAACTTAAAGAGCCTTGCGGGAAGCGGCTTCAATTTGAGCCCACATTGATTTTTAGAAAGAATGATGGGAATACTCCAGGGAGGCAGCCTATCCCCTCTATTATTTGGCGTCTGCATAATACCGTTGTCATCAGTTCTTAGAAAGATGTCCGCTGGATACACTAGGGGATGCGAAGATAAATAAGCTGCTTTTTATGGATGACCTAAAATTATTCGCAAGAAGTGAAAACGAAGTTAAGTCTTGTCTCTACAGTACATGCTATCAGTAAGAATATAAAGATGGAGTTTGGAATTCAAAAGTGCGCTGTGTTGATTTTGAAGAGAGGAAAGTTGAGTAAGACTGAAGGCATTAGATTTTGTTATGGTGAGGTTATTAAGGAGGTGACTGAGGAAGGGTTTAAGTACCTAGGAACAATGGAGGTTAGAGAAGGTCAAAGAAACTAAGATGAGGGACGTGTTTATAAAGGAATACTTTAGACGTACCAGATTGGTTCTGAAGTCGAAACTAAATGGCCGAAATAAAGTAGAGGCAATTAACAGTTGGGCAGTATCTCTTATCAGATATGGAGGTGGGGTGATTAGCTGGAGAAACGACGAGTTGAATCGACTCGACCGGAGAACCAGGAAATTATTGAAGATGAACAAAAGTATGAATCCGAACAGGGATGTAGACAGACTACATCAAACGAAAAGATGGCGGAAGAGATTTGGTAGGAATTGTAAACACTGTTAAGTTTGAATATAACAATTTTGCTTGGTATTTAAAAGGCTTGGTATTTAAGAGTACGGAGGAAATGTTCCAAATGATCAAGNGTAAAACGATGTCTTATATTTGTAACGCTTTTTTTTTGTCTGTACATGTTTCAAAACTTGTTTGGTGTTTATATATATATATATATATATATATATATATATATATATATATATATATATATATATATATATATATGTATGTATCGTATTGGATATTGGTAATATTACTTGTGCTTTCCCCCATAATGATCTGATATTTTCATTTTTTCATTTGGTGACAACTTAAAGAGCCTTGCGGGAAGCGGCTTCAATTTGAGCCCACATTGATTTTTAGAAAGAATGATGGGAATACTCCAGGGAGGCAGCCTATCCCCTCTATTATTTGGCGTCTGCATAATACCGTTGTCATCAGTTCTTAGAAAGATGTCCGCTGGATACACTAGGGGATGCGAAGATAAATAAGCTGCTTTTTATGGATTACCTAAAATTATTCGCAAGAAGTGAAAACGAAGTTAAGTCTTGTCTCTACAGTACATGCTATCAGTAAGAATATAAAGATGGAGTTTGGAATTCAAAAGTGCGCTGTGTTGATTTTGAAGAGAGGAAAGTTGAGTAAGACTGAAGGCATTAGATTTTGTTATGGTGAGGTTATTAAGGAGGTGACTGAGGAAGGGTTTAAGTACCTAGGAACAATGGAGGTTAGAGAAGGTCAAAGAAACTAAGATGAGGGACGTGTTTATAAAGGAATACTTTAGACGTACCAGATTGGTTCTGAAGTCGAAACTAAATGGCCGAAATAAAGTAGAGGCAATTAACAGTTGGGCAGTATCTCTTATCAGATATGGAGGTGGGGTGATTAGCTGGAGAAACGACGAGTTGAATCGACTCGACCGGAGAACCAGGAAATTATTGAAGATGAACAAAAGTATGAATCCGAACAGGGATGTAGACAGACTACATCAAACGAAAAGATGGCGGAAGAGATTTGGTAGGAATTGTAAACACTGTTAAGTTTGAATATAACAATTTTGCTTGGTATTTAAAAGGCTTGGTATTTAAGAGTACGGAGGAAATGTTCCAAATGATCAAGGCTCATGGGCATTTGAAAGTTGAAGAGTCAGTAGACCCAGCTGTACTAAAAAGTGATATTAAAGAATGAACTGGTACAGAGTTGGCATGAGAAAAGACACCACGGTCAGTACATAAGGGATAACAATGATATAAGTTGGAGTGACTCGTTGCTTTGGTTAAAGAAGGGTGACCATAAAATTTCAACGGAAGCAGTAATTTGTAGCGCTCAGGAACAATCTCTAAGGACAAATTATGTGAAATTTCACATTGATAAGACAACTGAAGCACCGTTGTGTAGGATGTGTAATCTGAAGGGAGAAAGTGTCGTGCATGTTGTTAGTGAATGTAGCAAATTAGCTCAAAGAGAATGTAAACGATGACACGATAATGTTGTAAGATATATTCACTGGTTATTGTGCGGACAAGCAGGTTTAGATAGAGCAAATGCATGGTATAACCAAAAACCAGAAGGAGTCATAGAAAACAACAATTTTAAGATACTTTGGGACTTCATGATCCAGTGTGACCAACACGTAGTTGAAAGGAAACCAGATATTGTGTTTGTCGACAAAATTAACAGAGAAGCTGCAATAGTTGATATAGCTGTCCCAGGTGACTCAAGGGTGAAGGAGAAAGAAACCGAGAAAATAGAGAAATAAATATGCTAGATTAGAAAAAATACAGAAAACAGCACTATTAGGAACTGCGAGGATTTTAAGGAAAGTGCTCTCAATTTGAGAGCAGAGAAGAAAAGAACGACCCAAAACCTTTGACAGCTGGTTGCTATCTACTTTTAGGTTAACACCTGTTTGAAGATCTACCGAGAAAAATAGAATAACTATTAATAATAATAATAATAATAATAATAATAATAATAATAATAAAATAGGACAGAAGCTTGATTGGCATGATTGATTACGGTTTTATTGAGACTATTTTCAAACCTTGTGAAACTTAACGTCAAATCTTACAGGTTACCAAATGAAGGTTGACTTGTAAAGTTAATTGATTTTAGAAGAAGTAGAGCTGTTTTCTAATACCACAAATCCTGTCGGCCACCTCCTTCTTTTCACTGATAATAACTAACATGAGAGTTTGCTAAGACTAATCATAAAGTTAGTGTTACCCGAGTTATTCATAAAAATTCTAAACATCCCACTGGAATATCTAGAATACACGAGGATATTTTATATTTTATTTATTTGTTTCTCCTTGAATTAGGTTGTATGACATTTGTAGATCATACTAATGGACTGATATTCCCAGGCGATACCATCTTGATTCGTGCCTGTGGAAGGACTGATTTCCAGGAAGGTAAGAGGAAGTTTTAATTCTGTTAAAAAGACAGGTTTTNCAGATATTGTGTTTGTCGACAAAATTAACAGAGAAGCTGCAATAGTTGATATAGCTGTCCCAGGTGACTCAAGGGTGAAGGAGAAAGAAACCGAGAAAGTAGAGAAATAAATATGCTAGATTAGAAAAAATACAGAAAACAGCACTATTAGGAACTGCGAGGATTTTAAGGAAAGTGCTCTCAATTTGAGAGCAGAGAAGAAAAGAACGACCCAAAACCTTTGACAGCTGGTTGCTATCTACTTTTAGGTTAACACCTGTTTGAAGATCTACCGAGAAAAATAGAATAACTATTAATAATAATAATAATAATAATAATAATAATAATAATAATAAAATAGGACAGAAGCTTGATTGGCATGATTGATTACGGTTTTATTGAGACTATTTTCAAACCTTGTGAAACTTAACGTCAAATCTTACGGGTTACCAAATGAAGGTTGACTTGTAAAGTTAATTGATTTTAGAAGAAGTAGAGCTGTTTTCTAATACCACAAATCCTGTCGGCCACCTCCTTCTTTTCACTGATAATAACTAACATGAGAGTTTGCTAAGACTAATCATAAAGTTAGTGTTACCCGAGTTATTCATAAAAATTCTAAACATCCCACTGGTATATCTAGAATACACGAGGATATTTTATATTTTATTTATTTGTTTCTCCTTGAATTAGGTTGTATGACATTTGTAGATCATACTAATGGACTGATATTCCCAGGTGATACCATCTTGATTCGTGCCTGTGGAAGGACTGATTTCCAGGAAGGTAAGAGGAAGTTTTAATTACGTTAAAAAGACAGGTTTTGACCATCTTTGAAGTGGCCAACACTAAGCGAACATTCTTGTGATTACAGACAATGAAAATTCATTGACGATTGTTGTGCAAGAGTGCTCCAGTAATATGCTGGAAAAAGACAAGTACACAAACTCATACGTACACTGTATGGTTCGAATTAAAGTGAGAATTTTTATTAAAATATATTCTTAAATTGTCGTTTCAGTAAGCCTTGTATTGTTATGATATGCGTGATTATTTATATGAGATTACAGTATGAGAAAGAATTATCTGCACAACTGTGAAAGCACACCACTCTTACATAGTTGTGCAGTTAATTTAACACTGTATGCTGAACCATAAATGCACCCGAAGTGTGATAACTCGCTTTGGCGTACACCGAGTTTAGCGAATTCTCTTAACAAAAATATTTAAATGCAGCAATTTGCTCTTCTTCTTTTATGTTATATTATGATTATCATCGTCACCTTGAACCCCGTCTTTATCCGTATCACTTCCGTATTTATCGTCATCATCGCCGTCTTCATCATCGTCATCTCCGTCTTCATTATCATCATCCCCGCCACCATCATTATCACCTTCGTCTTTATCAGCGTCACCCCTGTCTTTATCCACATCACCCCTGTCTTTATCAGCATTACCCCCGTCATCATCAGCATTACCCTCGTCGCCATCAGCATTACCCTCATCGCCATCAGCATGACTCCCGTCATCATCAACGTTACCCCCGTCGTTGGCAGTATTAACCCACGTCATCATCATTTTCACCTCTGTTGTCATCATCTTCACCTCAGTCGTCATCGACATTGTCATTATCACTCCCGTTATTGTCATCAGGCGCTCTTGCAAATGCATAGCCTTTCGTGTGGTGACCGGAAAATAAATGTTATGAGAAAACATTAGCTCCACCGTTTTTGTTCCATACAGTTATCTCGTGGTGTTATCGCCTTGGCTTTTTAGTCTGCCTCTTTCCCAGTTCTTCTATTTTAACTTTGGATATAGGCAATGTTAGGGTTTCAGTTTCTTTATGATTCATTAAGAGTGACCGTACTTAAACTGACTACTAGTAACGATGCTCTCATTAGTTTTTACGTTGCGTCCACGGCATTTAAGATCGTTCAATAGAATTCTTAAATGCTCTTTTCCTCATACTATTGCAGAACCCTGTCTCGTACATGGGTTCCCAAGGGGAAAAACATTCTTCCAGCCTTTTTCGTTGTCTTCATTTTCCGCTGGGGACCAAGGTATGTGAAATTATCTACTTCCTTGGCGATGCACCTTCTCTCTACATTTTTGTATGACAGACGTCGTAATTTGCCACTAGCATCACAGCTTCTTTTTAATTCCATTTTCAAATCGTATTCATGGTTCCCCCTGTTAACTGCATCCGACTTTGACAATACCATAGCGCCAACTGGGCAGCGCACATTTGCTGATCATACAGTAAATGTAATTAATATCATCATATTCTTGATTTTCATTCTTCCAAACCGTCTTCTTATGTTAGATTCTAATCTAACAATGGATTATTCGTCCTGGTAAAGTGACTTGAGTTTTACTGCAGTGCAGTTTTACGGTGGGAAACCAATATTACTAAACCATGGCTAACCAAGATATTTTGCTTAGTCGGTAAGTTTGAGATTCGATCTCGACTACCTTGCATTTTTTCCTAAATAATAAAAATTTTTTTCATTCTTTTTTAGGAAGTCCTTCAACGTTGTACGATTCCATTCGCAAAAATATATTTTCTTTACCAGGGGACTTTTTGATATTCCCCGGTCACGATTATAAAGGTATTTGTTGAGTCTTGTTCTGTTTTTGAATTTTCGATTTATTATTTAATATAATTTATTGTAATTATTACAAGAACAGTGGAGATTTCTGTTTTATCAGCATAGAAATTTTTGGTGAAATAATGAATATGTCGATTTTCTTCATAAATTAACGTAAATTAGTAATACATTTTGGCCAATGGTAGTGATGCCAACGAAATAAGTCGGATAGGAAAGGGCAGTCATTTAATGTTAATCTTTTAGCATATTTTTTTCATTGCTGCTGGATGAAAATTTTATTTATACTGCCTCGCATTTCTCGACTGCAAAATGGTTTCACAGCGGATACCTTAGAAGGAAATATCCGTAACATATTTTTTTCATCAAAGGATTTTGTAGTCTGGCTGAACGTGGCTTCCTCCTTCCAACAAATTCACAACCTGCAATTCTGTATTTCGCTTTTTTCTCCCTTCCCCATCATCTGCCTTGTTCAGGAGTATTTTGTTTTCTGCATGAAGAAAACCTACAAAAACGTCTAAAAGTAATCTTAATTTGTGCTAAACAGAACAGATTAAAGATAGATTGGCTTTAACCTTTAAACTATTAGCTAAATCCGAAAGCTGCTCTTACTATTAAAGAAAAAACCTTAACATTGATGTTAATTGCTTAAAATGATAATGAATTGCCATTAAACACCCTTATTCCGACTGCAAAGTTCTGCATTCGAGGAATTTACTTAAATGCCAGGGCTGATTATATCATTATGATATGCGACGGCGAAAATTTCCATAACTATTCAGATTAAAATATGCAGATGTCTTTCGGGTAAGCAATATCTTGTGGTGTTCTAGAGGCTAAAGAAGTTCACCCCAAGTAAGGCTAGAAGCCTTTTTTTTTGGTGCACAGTTGATGTTATTTATTGGTTCTTTATTAGTTTGTGTTACGTCGTTTCATCCCTCTACCAATTTTATCTCCGAAAACATTGACAGTTTGGCCTCAGAACTTTCAGGAACGTGGCTGACGTGTGAAGCAGCATCCCTTCGTTTGGTATGCTGATGATCAACCATTCAGCCACTCCTGATTTGCACTCCTGCATGGGTACTGTTCGAACTATTTACTGAAGTAAATGTGGTTCTAACCCAACAGTTAAGCACCTCAGTACCTATTTATGTTTATATATGATATAATGGCATTGAAAATTAATATAGTCCGGGCTTGTATTAGTGATAGTTTATTGAAAGGAAAAGGTTGGTATGGCTTGCTGTCAAGATTCTAGCCGCAGATAAAAGTGGTGTGAAGTGGATAGTACTGGGAAAAAGCCTCTTAATTAAAACAGTTTTTATGGTGTTCCATGTTTTGGTGGATGCTTGCTACTTTTAAGAAATAGACATGTTATATGGGTATTGCAAGGTCTTTTGTGCTTAAGGTAGGGAGATCTTTATTTTGCTGTATTCAAGGGCAGATATTCTACTTTAACTGGCGTCTAACAAAATTGATGCGCTTGATGACGTCTATGCCTAAATTTTAGGCATGAAGTTTTAAATTCCAAATTTCCCATTAATGGTGTATCAGCGCCTTCCTTCCAACCAAGTTATTTTGCCGTATCATATTGTATTGACTGTTAAGGAAAAGATACAAGGTGTCTTAGTTCCATCGTTTTTAGTAGTACTGGGATTGTGGGGCTGAGATTCTTGGAAGTGCGTCCGTTGTAAGTTCATGTAATCTATGCTAAATAGACTTTCTGTTTTGGGTTTTCGTGAATGGTTTGAAAGAAGGAATTTAATTTGTCTACCGCACATAATTTGACAATGCACAATGAGACATAAAACAACTATTATTTTTAGGGATAATACGCAGAATTTTTGCTGAGTCATGGTGGTGTACAGAAATTCCATTTTCTTTTGTCCGTGCAAATTGAAAGGAATGAAGACACTGCTTATTAGATTGAATTAAGAATATACTGCTTAAAAGAATGGCGGAATGTGATTGAGTTATGCGAATTGTTGAATCTATTTAACAACTATGCAAGTAACTGACTGTACGAACAAGTCAATACGAACAGATGCATTAAGCTGTGATTGCTTGATGTGTGCTTTTATGTGATTAAGCACTGCAGAAAATTAAGGCTGTAGCACAAAATTCCTTTCTGCGTGAATACCGTCTCCCCTCCCCCCCTTTTTTCTATCAGCTATTAGAAAGAAAATCAAAGTGTTATTCTAGTGTTTGGGAAAGGGAAGGGGGGATATTTTTTAGTACTAACTAGTAAAAATGAGAAATTTTAGTTGACAGATATTCATCTTAAATAGCACAGACCTTTTGTGCATCGGTAACACTGGTAATTAGTAAACTGCCTTGTCCTTTATTTGACGCCTGACATTACAAAGCCACAGATTGATTTAACTACGCAAAATCCTTTTACCCACCTTAACCAATATAAGGACTGTGCTGTTAAATGATTGCAAACGGGTTCAAAGACGAAATTATATCACAATGACTTTTCGACTGCCACATATTTTTAGGTTGCACAGTCTCGACAGTTCAAGAGGAAAAGGAGCACAATCCACGTTTAACGAAAAGTAAACAGGAATTTATTGAAATCATGCACAACCTGGGGCTAGCAAAACCCAAGAAAATCGGTAAGTCAGAATTTGCTGCACACATTTTTTAAAGTTATAGTATGTAGCTATCATGGTGGAAATACTATGGACTGGAGCATATTTGGGATTTTTTCCTTACACTACTTCCTTTCCCCACTTATTCTTTTCACCAAGCTATTCTTTCCTCTACTCCTTCATTCTTTCCTTTACCGCTCAATTCTGTAGTACACCTCTCTATTCTTTCATTCACACTTCTATTATTTTTTACCCCTCATCCTTCCTTTTACCGTTTTCTCCTTTACTTCGTGCGTCCCATTCCTCCCTCAACCATTTCCTTCTCCTTGCTTTCTTCCCCATTCTTCTCCACTCTCCCACTTGTTCTGCCTGTCACTTCTTGTTGCCATTTCTTTTCAGTTCTGCGCTTCTTTATTGACTCTTTTTCTCCACTCTTTCTTCGCGTTCTTTTCCGCTTTTGTACTTGCTTTGTTTCTTCCCACTTCTTTACGCCCCCTTTATTTGCCTGATCACAGTATGTTACCTTTTCATTCATTTTTGCCATTCATTTTCCACCTTCCTTTTCACCCCACCCCTCCCCCTTCTTCCTTACTTTTACNTCATGGTGGTGTACAGAAATTCCATTTTCTTTTGTCCGTGCAAATTGAAAGGAATGAAGACACTGCTTATTAGATTGAATTAAGAATATACTGCTTAAAAGAATGGCGGAATGTGATTGAGTTATGCGAATTGTTGAATCTATTTAACAACTATGCAAGTAACTGACTGTACGAACAAGTCAATACGAACAGATGCATTAAGCTGTGATTGCTTGATGTGTGCTTTTATGTGATTAAGCACTGCAGAAAATTAAGGCTGTAGCACAAAATTCCTTTCTGCGTGAATACCGTCTCCCCTCCCCCCCTTTTTTCTATCAGCTATTAGAAAGAAAATCAAAGTGTTATTCTAGTGTTTGGGAAAGGGAAGGGGGGATATTTTTTAGTACTAACTAGTAAAAATGAGAAATTTTAGTTGACAGATATTCATCTTAAATAGCACAGACCTTTTGTGCATCGGTAACACTGGTAATTAGTAAACTGCCTTGTCCTTTATTTGACGCCTGACATTACAAAGCCACAGATTGATTTAACTACGCAAAATCCTTTTACCCACCTTAACCAATATAAGGACTGTGCTGTTAAATGATTGCAAACGGGTTCAAAGACGAAATTATATCACAATGACTTTTCGACTGCCACATATTTTTAGGTTGCACAGTCTCGACAGTTCAAGAGGAAAAGGAGCACAATCCACGTTTAACGAAAAGTAAACAGGAATTTATTGAAATCATGCACAACCTGGGGCTAGCAAAACCCAAGAAAATCGGTAAGTCAGAATTTGCTGCACACATTTTTTAAAGTTATAGTATGTAGCTATCATGGTGGAAATACTATGGACTGGAGCATATTTGGGATTTTTTCCTTACACTACTTCCTTTCCCCACTTATTCTTTTCACCAAGCTATTCTTTCCTCTACTCCTTCATTCTTTCCTTTACCGCTCAATTCTGTAGTACACCTCTCTATTCTTTCATTCACACTTCTATTATTTTTTACCCCTCATCCTTCCTTTTACCGTTTTCTCCTTTACTTCGTGCGTCCCATTCCTCCCTCAACCATTTCCTTCTCCTTGCTTTCTTCCCCATTCTTCTCCACTCTCCCACTTGTTCTGCCTGTCACTTCTTGTTGCCATTTCTTTTCAGTTCTGCGCTTCTTTATTGACTCTTTTTCTCCACTCTTTCTTCGCGTTCTTTTCCGCTTTTGTACTTGCTTTGTTTCTTCCCACTTCTTTACGCCCCCTTTATTTGCCTGATCACAGTATGTTACCTTTTCATTCATTTTTGCCATTCATTTTCCACCTTCCTTTTCACCCCACCCCTCCCCCTTCTTCCTTACTTTTACTCTTGGACAAATATTATGATTCCATGTACATAAACGTTAGTTTTTTGTTTTCATTAGCCCGTAAGTTGTAAATAAGGGCATTTTTACCCTCCTTTTAGACGAAGCATTGCCATGGAATGTAATGTGCGGTCCTAGTCAGCTTGGCGAAGTAGAGGAAAAAAGACAGGCAGCAGGGGAAAGACAAGATAAATGAAGTTGTATGGGAACGCATTCCAGAATAGCAGGAACTTTGCTTTAGTTTTGTATCACAATTTTTTGAACTGTTTGCTTATTTTCCATTTTAAGCCATAAGGAAGCTGTTCTTTAAAACGTTGTGCAGATTAGATTTATTGACAGACAAAACGTGGTGAATTGTTTCATTGTCGTAAATTACATCCACCATATGTTGGACCTAAAGTAATTAAGCATTCCAGGTTAATGAATGAAGGAAAGTTAATCAAAGAGATTGTTCAGGTGCATCAGTCAGCATGAGAGGAAAAATGTACAGCATATATTCTACACGGATGACGTAGTATTTAAGTTAACACGGGATTAAGGATAGGTACACACACAAATTAAGTCTCATTTTTGTACACCTTCATCTGCTTTTTTAACAATAGAATCATGTAACTAAAACTGAGCGTACCCTTTTGGTTAAACTCCATCCCTCTCCCTGCCGAGCGCACGTACTAAATGTGTGCCCCAAACTGTAATCATAGCGATGCTGACTTTTTTGCACTCGTTAATCTTAGGTTGAAAAGGTGGCTGTATAAACTTGTAGACCCTGCAAAGATTCAAAGATCGCGTGCTTACTACCAGAAACATGAAAAGCACGCTTTTCGAATAAATAAGGTAATTTCAAGCGTCTTGGGACCTAGGAGGTAGCCCCAGTATAAAAAAGGCGTAGTTAAGTCCTCTGTTACGTGTTTGACATTGTAGTATTGGTGGATCCACAAATAGTGCATACTATAGCTATTATTATTATTATTATTATTATTACTGTTGTTGTTATTGTTGTTGTTATTATTATTATTATTATTATTATTATTAGTATTATTATTATTAGTATTATTATTATTATTGGTGCCAGAAAATCTTTTTAAAAATTTAAATCCTCATTATGAAAATTCTAACAAAAATTACAGACAGTTATCAGATGCTCCTGTTACATTTTTTAATCGACGACGCAAGGATTGGACCTCGTGAGAACTACTTCTCTTTGCATAAATGTAAAGTTTTTGAAATTCGCCCGACCCGTAATTAAGAGAACATGGTGAGAAATTGTAGTGAAATGTTTGAAAGCAGTTTGTGTTCAGTGGTGTTATATGTCATTTAGTGATAAGGCAAATAAATTTGTAAATTCAACGACTCGTAGGAAACCAGGTCAAGCGAATGCAGGCAGGTGTACAGTCTACCTTACCTTTGGCGTATTTGGTAGCAGTGAGTGGAGTAGGAAGAGAAGAAGATGGGGAAGAAAAATGAAAATAAAAATTGGTAACAAGTAATGATAGTAGTCGTAGTTNATGACGTAGTATTTAAGTTAACACGGGATTAAGGATAGGTACACACACAAATTAAGTCTCATTTTTGTACACCTTCATCTGCTTTTTTAACAATAGAATCATGTAACTAAAACTGAGCGTACCCTTTTGGTTAAACTCCATCCCTCTCCCTGCCGAGCGCACGTACTAAATGTGTGCCCCAAACTGTAATCATAGCGATGCTGACTTTTTTGCACTCGTTAATCTTAGGTTGAAAAGGTGGCTGTATAAACTTGTAGACCCTGCAAAGATTCAAAGATCGCGTGCTTACTACCAGAAACATGAAAAGCACGCTTTTCGAATAAATAAGGTAATTTCAAGCGTCTTGGGACCTAGGAGGTAGCCCCAGTATAAAAAAGGCGTAGTTAAGTCCTCTGTTACGTGTTTGACATTGTAGTATTGGTGGATCCACAAATAGTGCATACTATAGCTATTATTATTATTATTATTATTATTACTGTTGTTGTTATTGTTGTTGTTATTATTATTATTATTATTATTATTATTAGTATTATTATTATTAGTATTATTATTATTATTGGTGCCAGAAAATCTTTTTAAAAATTTAAATCCTCATTATGAAAATTCTAACAAAAATTACAGACAGTTATCAGATGCTCCTGTTACATTTTTTAATCGACGACGCAAGGATTGGACCTCGTGAGAACTACTTCTCTTTGCATAAATGTAAAGTTTTTGAAATTCGCCCGACCCGTAATTAAGAGAACATGGTGAGAAATTGTAGTGAAATGTTTGAAAGCAGTTTGTGTTCAGTGGTGTTATATGTCATTTAGTGATAAGGCAAATAAATTTGTAAATTCAACGACTCGTAGGAAACCAGGTCAAGCGAATGCAGGCAGGTGTACAGTCTACCTTACCTTTGGCGTATTTGGTAGCAGTGAGTGGAGTAGGAAGAGAAGAAGATGGGGAAGAAAAATGAAAATAAAAATTGGTAACAAGTAATGATAGTAGTCGTAGTTGGTGTTCATGCACCTCGTTTTTCTGTAACTTCTTAACAGTTTGACATCCAATGTTTTTTCACCCATCAATCGTCAGCTATGACACCACTTTATAAAGGCAGTAATATACCATAACTATTATTTTTGTAGTTCCAGGGTATTTATTTGTCTTAAAGTAGGTGTATTCTTTTCTTGTAATTTTTGTACTGCCATATTTTAACGTTTTGGTAGGGGTTCTCATACTAACTACTATTTATTGAATAAAAAAGCAGATTATGTAGTTTGTTACTTGCACGTATCAGACATTCATTCAAACTTGAGTAGGATATATTTGTAAGCTTAAAATGTATTCGATTTCTTTAATATTCGTTTCCTTGCTTTTTGGTGATGTTTTTGTAATTTAATAAATCATGACGTGTTTTTTTAAAATTGTAAATTATATTGGCTATTGACCGTAATATGAGTGTGATGTTATGTTAAAATGTTAGTTAATTTATTTTTTTGGTTTTGATGTTCTCTTGCATCAGTAATACTGTGCTTGCAAAATATCAGTGTTATACGTTGATAATAAAATAAGAAAAATACTACGCGTCGAACGAAGCAAATGGAAACAGAAATGTGCTACTATTTTTGGATGAAAGGAAGAAAGAGAGCAAGAAACAGTGTTCATTTGGTATGAAACAAGTATATTTGTCTTGACAGAAAAATGACATTTTAAGACTTTTCCCAGTAATAGTGCAGTAGTGATCGAGTGGCTAAATCAGCCGATTACCATTCAAAAATTTCGTGGTTGAAACACCGGCCAGGTCCCAGGAAGCAATACACCCATTATGTTTCTCCATTATAAGTGGGACACTACTGAGTGTGTACATGTTTTCGGAGATAGAATTGGGAGAGAGAAGAAATCAATAAATTATAGATACAAAAGTACAAAGGAAAAAGTCGAATAAAAGTAACCCTTTGCACTGAAGTGACTTCAAAGGATTGCTTAGGGTGAGACTTAATAAAAATTAATAAAACTTTAATTTTTTGAATTTTCCAATTAATTCCGCCAGTTAGAATTGGAGGGTTTATCAAAGGGTAATGCTTAAAAAGAGTCACGCGTGAAAATGTAATTTGAACAGCCTGTAAAAGCATCCAGGCACCTCGTGGAAACTGAGCAACGCGTGAAATTGTAAAATCAACACGTAAATGGTATATTTCAGCCGTGAATTAAAAGTTTTTTCTTTATCATATGTGTTGCACGCTGCTTGTCCTTGAGCCTGAAGCCCTGATACTTAGCCAGGATTTCTATTTCATTACTTCATATGTAGGCAAGACGAAAAGGAATTTAGGATTTTTTTTCAATTATAACGATGTGGAGGGGGTGTGTGTTTTTTAATGTATTTGAAATATACGGTTCACACACCAGACCACCAAACCACGTAAAAATGAAATGTGTAGAAAGAGAAAGTAAAAAACGTGTAAAAATAATATTTATTTTGATAACTAACTCCGGGCAAAGTGAATCACTTTTATTTGCCAAACTTGCTTTAAAAATGTATGGTTGCTTTAATTTTATAGTTGTCGAGGTACATGTTCGAATTTGATAATAGTCAACTTTACCCTTGGTTCACTGCAGATATTTGTGTCGGTTCTGATAACAACTGTGAATATGGACAGTGCTTGGTATCTGGTAACAGAATTTAGTAACACGTTCGCCAAACGGATATGTATAACTGCATGCAACAAGTTGCTATCTTGTTGTATTAACATATTTTCAATCATTTTTGGGGGGATTGACGTTTTACAATAACCATTAATTGACCCTAGTTCTTCTCTCTATATATAATTCACGCACTTTGTGCCTGGTGAAACATTGGCTTTGATTATTGCCCTTAAATTTGCTTACTTGGCGGCAATGTTTCTTACATTACTTAATGCTAGTCGCGTTACTGCAGTCGCACACCTCTCTTGCTACTACCGTATTATTTGCCAATTGAAACACCACCACCTGTCCCTGTGCATTATCACAGAAGCTTTAGCTTTTATGTCCTCTTTCCACTCTGTTATGTTACTTTTAGCATGGAAAATATCGAAGTATTGTTATGTTACGATCATTTTTACGACTTGCAGCCATACATGAGAACTTACTGCACCAGCGTCGTGGATTGTTTCAGTTTTGCGTCAGTTGATCCCGCTCCAGCACTAAATGTTTTTCAGCTTAATATTTGCTGCTCTCCATACTTTAGAAACGCGAACTAAGTTAGGTCGACTAATCTTGGTTTATACCCTTTAAACTTGTCTCACCAAGATGATAACATGGCACAAAAGTACCTGTATGAAAAATGTAGGGGTTCCCTTAAAAAAATGCGACACATGATAAAAGTATGGTACTTAACCATCCCTACGTCGGCTGCATCAGAACAACGTAATACCAGAGTTTTCTTGAACAAACGTTCATTTTTAAGACATTAACCAACATTAGGCCAAACATTTGCTTTTTGTACAGGTTTTGTAGGATAAAAATAGGTCTGGGGTTACCTACAGGTTATTTTAGAGGCACTGTAAGAATTACCTAATAGCAGTTAAAGTTATCGAGTTAAATATCAAACGTTTTAGCTCTTTATGCTAATTGCTGCTCATCACATACTGCCACTCTTCACAGCCAGTTGCAATAATAGTGAGCCCTTGGTTTAACAGCTTTCACGAGTTATAAAATGTGTATATTTATATATGTATATACCTGGAACATTTTTCCCACAGAGAACTATGACGATCGATATGGAGTTTTGTATAATCCTCTGTGTGGCCTTTCCGTTTTTGCTATCGCAAGAGTTGCAACAAAAAACACCTAAATGTATTTGTCAAGGCATGTTAAAGAACCTACCAATGTTGGCAAAGCGTCTGGTGGTATATGTCTTCTTTTACTGAAAAAAAGTATTAAAAATGCTATGTAAAATGTTTAAACTAATTAAACCATTAATTGTGTCCAAATAAAATTTGATGATTGACCCACTGTGCTATTATATTGTTTCACAATATTATAAAAGGTTGAAGATTTCTGAAATGTATCGCCACATCAAAATTTTTTTTACATAGTCTAGATTTGATAAACCCGAGTTCCATATTTACCCACTTGTAATACACAAACGTGTTTTCCTTTGGAATCACGCTTCTACATTCCTCTAGCGGAGGACTGGGACGGCATGTGGCCAAAAAGACGGAATGATCATGCGCAAAGGCAAAATCAAATGAATACCAGTGAACGAAGCTGATAAATGCTGAATACATTTACAGAAAGTATTTTATATATTCAAATAAAATCTATTAAAAACTAAATTTGCATAACGGATATACATAAAAAAGACAGGATAGTAATCTGAGGTAAAAGAGCTAAGGTGCAATTAAGAAGGTATAATTTTTTTAAGGAACAGAGGTGCTAGACGTAGTAATGTTTTTAATGCAATCGGTCATCGAAAGGTGTGACGACCACCTGAAAAACTAGCTAATTGTGGAATTTTTTTTATTCTTAGTTTTTATTATATTTAATTTATTGGGTGTTGTCTCTCTCGATTCTAAATCAAAAGACATCTGTGGAGTGAGTAGTTTGTTACCTTGAAGAAACAAAAAAGGCGCAGTACTTTTTGATATGCGATTTGTGCATTAGAAAATTTGGAGCTACTCGCCTCTCTTCTCTGATAACCAGCCACTTGGCCACTACTGCTAAAGACGTATTGCGTGGCTTTACAATGATTCATCAACTTCAGTTCATTTCCTTTGACAGCAAACAGAATTGTGTAACCCAGCGATTTCCCAATTGCGGTCCGTGGCCGCCATAAAGAGGTAGCAACAACAAAACTGGGCTTGGCAGCATCAATCAAGTCTGCGGGAAGTCGATAGGATCTAAAAAAATAGTTTGAAATAGTATTTCATTAATGAACCCCAATCATGATGCCCCTAGTCTACTCAAAATGCAGTATAGGTTTCAAATAAAAGCTTTTGTGGCACCTTGTATTCCAGCAGCAACATGCTAATCCACTAAAATGTTAAATTAAATCAGATTTATTGCTCCTATCAAGCGCATCCTCCTGTAGGCCACACACTTGTAGGTCTCTGCTGATCGTGTCATCACATCTATGCTTGGGTCTCCCACGCTTTCTCCTTCCCGTCATCTTCATCTCGTATGATCTTAGATCAGAGTCCTCCCTTTTGCTTACATGCTCAAACCATTCTAATCGCTTCCTTCTCATGAGTTTAATGATTGGTATCATTTCCGCCTCTTTCCTGGCAACGCATCGCTTATGGGGTATGCCCTAGCATGATTTGATTCAGTAATTGTCCCTGGCATACTTTTGATTGTGGCATCGTTTATTAAGGACCCAATGCTCTTACTGCCTTCCCCCCCTTGTGTTTCTCCGGGCTTGGAACCGGTTGGCGACTCGGCTGGCTTGCTGCGCCTCAAGGCCACATTATGCGATATCAACACTATCTTTTATCGAAATAAGTCTGCTACCTCCCCCCTTTCTGGGTAGGTAAAGCCTATCTACACTGTTTTTCGGGTGTAGGGCTCTGTGCATGGCCATCATCTTTCTTGTTTGAAATCTTGGCTTGTACAAACAGCAGTGATTATAGTGTGTCACCTTGAAAGATCCCTCTCTTGATTTCAACTTCACCCAATACTTGATTTCCTAATGTTAATTCTGTTTTCCAGAATTTCAGGCTCTGATCTATTAGACCCACAGTATCAGCTATTTAAAATATACGCAGGCACTCTTGGATCCACGAGTGAAGAATATTGTCATAAGCCTTTTTATAGTTTATCCATGTCGTTGCTAGGTTTTTCTTTCTTATTGTAACTTCTCGGAGAATTTGTTAGTCCATGTTCAACAAGTCATTTATTCCTCTCGAACCTTTTCTACAGCCTTTTTGCTCCTCTGGGAGAATTCCTTTTCCCTTCAAGTGGTTATACATCTCTTCAGCCATCATGTCAGTCAAAAGCTTCCACATTAGTGGCAAACATGTTATTGGCCTGTAATTATTGACTCCGCTACCTTACTTGATGTTTTTCCATAACAAGACGGTTCTACGTTTTGTTATCCATTGTGGAGTCTCTCTCGTCTCTAGTTATGTGTTTAGGTATATTGTGATCCTATCATGCATGGCTATAAAGTTCTTTAGCCAAAAGCATTTAATTAGGTCAGGTCCCTGGGATTTCAAGTTAGTCAAGCCTTTTCAATTTTTTTAACCTTACTTATAGTGATTTCAATCCTATCTTGATTAAATCTATCCATTTTCTCTTCTCTTTTATTCTTTAACCTCCGCTTTTTGCACAGTCTGGTATGCTCAGTCTGAAACAATCTATTTTGACGAAATTGCTCAATTCTGTTTTGATATCGTTTGACATTTGCAGTTTTTGCTTGAATTCACTGTTTTAACTCTTCCAATGCTGGCTTTTATCCACTTTTCTTTACCCAGTACTTCTGCAGAAATACACTCAAGTGGCCCTTTATCTTCCTGCCATTCTGCAATACCTCTGCTCTTAGAATATATTTTCTCAGTTGAATTATCTGACTCTCTTGCTGTCTTTTCCACCAAGGTTCTTTAGCTCTATCACGCTTTGATATTTTCACACCAAAATCTCTCTATTACGACAACTGCTGCAGCATATAATAGATCATTTGTCATCGTGACATCATTACTCTTTACCTTATTGAGAATTTTGTTTACTTTCTGCACTTTCTCTAGTATTTTCTTCTTATCTGTTTTCTTGATGAATGGCAATCTTTCTCTTTCATTGGATTCTTTAATTTTATGCAATGGATTGTATAATGTTTCTGCAATTTCATGTTTCTCATCTGTACGTCGTCCATCCACTTTTTCCAACTAGTTCTAGTTCTTCTCGCTCATGCTTTATCATTCCTTCCTCACTCCTATTCCCACACTTCCGGAAGCTCCGTTTATGTGTTTCAATATTATCTCCGTGGTTATCTCTCCCTGGGCCATACACCATGTCTAGTCCATGACCGTTTCATTTTTTTTCTTAAATCCCCACATCAGTTAACCAACCTTTCTTCTTAAGTTGCTGTACTTGATCACCAAAACGCTGCTTAGTGACTTCAAACAGTCCTTTTTGTAACCGTAGTTCTCGCATTCTGTCTATACATCCAGCCTTTCTGGTTCACTTTGAGCCAATATTCCATAACAGTTCCATTTAGAACACTCCAGTAAATTGTTCCTCCTTTCCTTTCCCGAATTGTAGCAGTATCAGAATGACGATCCGGCCCAACCTTTTCGTCAATGGAACACCTGCCGGGGGAGGGACCTTTGGCTCCGAGGTCATTCACACTGTTGCGTGATAAATTAATATTCAACATTTTGACTCACAAGAGGATTGTTGTGATGAGGTTACACAACCACCGGTTTTTTTACGAAGACACCATCTCTAGGAGGGTTGTCAACGAAGGCTGAAGAGGTCCTTCCCCTAACAGACAGATTCGACCCCTCCAAAGGTTAAAGAGGTATTTCAACATCTATGGGTAGGCTAACAGGTTCTATACCTTGCCAAAGGGTGACCTAAGAGTAATGTGGACAGGCTTATTTTGAAGACACATGGCGGAGATAGAGGCTTGATTAACATAGAACACTGTGTTAGAAGAGAGGAAAATAGTTTCTGTCTGTAGTAAGAATGAATTCAAAGGACAGAACGGTCAGAAACTTTAACAAAAACGAATGAAGAAAAGGATATAAGGGCACTTCATCAGAGAAATAGCGGAAAAATTTGCTAAAAACAGACATGGAATCGGTTAGTCAAAAATGATCTTAAGGTTGACAGAGGCATTGCTGTATGCTGTACGGGAACAGACAATCAGAACAAATTATGTAAAACACCACTGTGATAGGATTATAAAGAATCCCCTTTCTAGAATTTGTGGAACAAGAGGATAAAGGGTGCAACACATAAAGAGTGAAGGTGAAAAATTAGCTCAAAAAGAATACAAGAGACACCATGTTATTGTAGCAAAAAGAATTTATTGGGAGCTAAGTAAGAAACATGCATTAAATCATAAGGAAAGATAGTATGAACATAAGCCAGAAGGGACAACAGAATGGTGATATAAAATTGCTGTGAGCTATAAATACACAGGGCGACAATGTGATAGAGACAAGGAGGTCAGACGTTATTTTAATTGATAATGAAAGAATAAGGGGTAAAATCCTAGATATTGTAGTACCTTCCGATTGAAGAATGTATGAAAAAGGAAAAAAATCTGGAGAAATAACAAGACTTGTGGAGGGCAAGTGGAAGACTGTGGCAACTGAGAAAGCTACAAGTTGTTCCTATTGTTGGTGGTGCCCTGGGAAGTGTGACTGAAAGTTTTGAAAATTTCATGGAAAAACTAAAGGTACTGGGTGATGCTGGAGCTATACAAAAGACTCTTTTATTGGGATTTCCTAGGATTCTGTGAAAGGCGTTAGAAACGTGAAAAAATATCCTGTTACCCATTGGTAATTTGTTATGACGCGCCTAACAAGAGTAAAGACATCAATTACAGCATTACCAAAAACTGTACAATATATACATGTATATATGTGTATATATATATATGTATATATATATGTATCTATATGTATATATATGTATCTATATGTATCTATATGTATCTATATATGTATCTATATATGTATCTATATGTATCTATATATGTATTTATATGTATCATATGTATGTATATGTATATATATATGTATATATATATGTATATATANTATTGGGATTTCTCAGGATTCTGTGAAAGGCGTTAGAAACGTGAAAAAATATCCTGTTACCCATTGGTAATTTGTTATGACGCGCCTAACAAGAGTAAAGACATCAATTACAGCATTACCAAAAACTGTACAATATATACATGTATATATGTGTATATATATATATGTATATATATATGTATCTATATGTATATATATGTATCTATATGTATCTATATATGTATCTATATATGTATCTATATGTATCTATATATGTATTTATATGTATCATATGTATGTATATGTATATATATATGTATATATATATGTATATATATATGTATATATATGTATATATATGTATATATATGTATATATATGTATCTATATATGTATCTATATGTATCTATATATGTATGTATGTATTTATATGTATATATATATGGGTGTGTATTTGTGTGTGAAAGACAATTTAACACCGGAATTTCTTGAAATACTTCTGAAATGCTAAAAAAAGGCTGTGGAAACACACGATTAAATGCCAACAACAACAACAAGAACTTTTTTGAAAATAAACAAGATCAAATAACAAAAACAAACCAAGTTATACAAACTTCTGGTAAATAGGCTATTATTATTATTTTTCACAATATATTCTATTCGTGTATTCATCAGTGATCAATATTTTTACTAGGATAATTTACTTTACATAATCAGGTGAGCCAATGTAAAATGCCAGTTGTCTAGATGTTAAACATTATATTTTAATAGTTTGAAAAAATGAAAAGTGGAGTTAAAAAAACTATTATTATTATTATTATTAGCATCATTATTATAGTAATAATAGTAAATAAAATAATAGTTTATTGAAAATAGAAGGCCTAGTAAATAGAGGAAACTTTTATTAAAGTTTATCTTTGTATTTTTGTCTTAGCATGTAATTTATTTATATTGGTGCTTAAATAAGAAAAGCATTAATAAATTATCATCATCATCATTATCATTATTTTGTGGGATCCTGATGGGCTCGTTTTTGTAGTGTCGGCCAGAAACGGAAGAATTTATTTTCGGAGCGATAATAATTCCCCTAAGTGCAACTTAGAAAGACCTCACTATATTAGAAAATGAAAAGGGATGGTTTGCCTAGAGCTAGGCTTAAAGTTGATTTTTCTTCAGGTCTATTACGAAGAACTCAGATGTATTTGAAAAGAAAAAAGAAAGAGAATATCCAAGTTTAATTTAACAAGCTGGGAGGTTCACATATTGGACAAATTTCACCCTAAACTATAGCCTGGACATCTTTGATTATTTCATCAAATGTTATTCATTCATTTATATTTTCGTCCCTTTCACAATACCTATCATCACCCACCTGTCAGTCTATCCATCTCATTAACCTTCATCCTCGAGTGGCTTTTAGCCTTGATGTGTGGTGACTCACTAGTACACACACAAAAAGAAACAACAACAAAAAACAAACCTGAAAAGACAAGATTTTGCAGGGTCATCATTTATGACATCAACCATGTTTACATCAGCAACAACAACATCACCTGACCCATTCCGGAAAAATGGCGTCTTATGAAAGACCTCTTGACCCACCAGCAAGAATCAAGCTGCTATGTCAACAAGCAAGTGCAGTTGAAATAGATCATAATATACATCCTAAAAGATACTTCCGTTCTGGTATTGAGATGGACCGAATGGTGAGTGTTACATGTTGCCTGGTTTTGTAATACTGAGGGTTTAACATTGTTAAAGGGAGCTGTCGTGGATACGCACACCATGGTGATAATTTGTTCTAGTATACCTGTAGTTTATGTTAATCCATAGCATTAATTTGGTATAAAAATCATTAGGATTGAGATCAAGTGGAGACATGAAAAAGCTGAAGAAATCCGTCGCGTACTCTATCCTAGCTACGTACACCGTGGATTTCTTCGGCTGCCAGCAGCCTGAGAAATCCGCGATGTTAGTATCCTGCCTTATGAAAATACTCGATATTATAACCTTGTTCTTCACTCCTGTTAACCAATTGTTTATATTTTCCTTTTCTCTGTCAAGCTTTAACAATAATGTTTTCTTCCCATAGCTCTGTCAATTCCTTCATTCCAAATTGTTAGATCAGATTTTTAGCTGGTTCCAACAATGGGCAATGCCAAGAAACTTTCCAAGGCAAATGAACTTCTCGCAGTCCCTTCCTTCTGTCATTGGCCACAGTTGCTTTTTTCTTTGCTAAGATATTCTTTGACACTCTATCCTTAATAAACACATGAGACATTTTAAAGCCTCATTGAATTCCCCTTAATCAACTCATTTGTTTTTTATGAAGTATACTCTGAAAAACTTTTAACACCCGATACTGACTCTTTGTATAACCCACCAATACCAATTTTCAGTTTGATAGTACCTGTCTCACTGTCCCGTTTTTGTTGCATCTATATTTGACCTTAGTTTTTAACTTCCACAAAGAAAGAAACAAGAGCAACTGCAGCATTTCATATGTTTATTTGAAAAAGAAAGCAGTAACAAAATGCAGTAGTAACAGTTAATTGTTTTATGGTTTTGTGCTTTTGAATTTATTTATTTTCACTTTTTTAAGGATTAAAAGTACAGGTTGTTTGTTCACATTTTTGAAAAGATGCAACCATGCAGAAAAAATCTGAAAATAAACAGAATGTTTCAGAAATTTTTTTATGATACTTAAGCATTGTTGTATTACAAAGCATTCATGTTCACTAATCACTTGAATGGATTTTAGTCATTTAGTTTTATGAAGCCAACCAAAGATTAATTTTGTTTTATCAATATTGTTTTTACCTAGGCAAGGGTATACCTTGATGAAGATAACCTTGAAAATGCATTTATATTATATACAAAGTACATAACGTAAGTTGTTTGAAACCAATCTATGAAAAGACTGTTTTTGTGTATTTTGATACATTTGCAGTTAATTTAGATATTTTTGTTTTATCATAATTTTTACCCATTTACTATAGTTAAAGATCATTTGGTACCTGGTTAGGGTAATTATACCCATTCCTTAGGTGTGGTATCCTTTTTTTTGCTGTAGATAGCAAATTGTTTTCTTCTGTGTATGTAAGAAGTACAGGAGAACTGGTAATGAAAGATACTTGAATGGTTACTCCAATTTTTGCTCAGACGAGATTTGTAAGTGTTCACTGATGGAGCACTAACTGTTTCCTGGTTAAGGCCATTCTATGCCTGAATCACTCTGGCTGCAATTTCTCATCATGACCTTTGGTTAAGCAGCTTAATGCAGCGTCAGTTATGGTATTCCAGCAGACTTTTCACCATGTTCCTGTACTAGACTCTATAATAGTGGTTCAAGATCATGTGCGTCTATTTGACATCTATAGCATGGATAGAGCTGGAGGACAGCTTGTGGTCAATGATATCTTCAAGGTTCTTCTTAGCTTCCACTTCCACTAATGTGTGCTGTGTCTTATTGGGTGTTGTCATGGTGGACCTCTGTAAGGGTTGTTGTTGCCCAGATGCATACACCAATATCTGGTGGTATCTGTATCTCAAGTGCCCAGGCCTACATCTGGGCAAGGTCCACTTGCAGAGCCTCATACAAAGTATCCAGTTCCTGAATGATCTCAAAAATTTTGGTGTCATTTGCTAACATCAGAATCAGGCAATGAGAGCTTGCATTGCAACTGTCGTTATTAGTCTAATAGCAAATTTTTCTGAGAAAAATATTCCCAATTTTTTGTTCAAATAATCCCACTTTCATTGTGGGGTCATTGTTGCAGTCAGTCTCCTCCACAATGTTCAATCCAGGGCATCATCCTCTTCTGCCCAAATTCCCTTAACACCCCCTCTGGATGCATTCCATCCAACTTAGCTTGAGGTATCCTATTCTTCTCCTACCAGGTGGTGCCATCTCCATTATTCTCTGGTAGACATAGTTCTCTTCCTGCCTTTTAGCATCCCCAAACCATGTAAACCTTGCTCTTCTGCATCTTTCTGTGATGTTCCCAACACTCATCTTTTCTCTAATATTATCATTTCTCACATAATCTTTTAACCTATGTCCACATCCCCATCTGCACATTTTCATCTCTGTCACTTCAGTCTCTTGGTACCCCAGACACTGAGTGGCAGAGTTTACAATCCATATACAATTGCTGGTTGCACTATAGTTTTGTATATTTTACCCTTCACCTTTAATGCACTTCTTTTGATGCAAGGGACTATGTCCATCTATTTCCAGTTGTTCCAGCCACACTAGATTATTCAAGCAACCTCCATACTCACCCCACCATCACTCTGTAATGTGCTTCCCAAATACTTAAATTCCATTACCTGTGGTATCTGTGTTGATTGCATCTCAATACTTCCCAACATTGTATCATGCAAACACACTCAGTCTTTGATTGTGATACCTTCATTCCTCTCCTCTCCAGAGCTGGTTTCCACTGTTCTAGGTCTTCTGCTATCTTGCTCTTTTCCATTACACAGAGTACCGTATCATCTGCAAACATCATTTGCTATGGGGGTTCCTTTCCACTGTCAAGGAGTCCATAATGATGGCAAGCAGGAAAGGGATGAGTGCTGGCTCATAATGCAAACCCACATTCACAATAAATGCTTTGCTAGTACAGACAGCACATTTAACATCTCTTTCACACTGTTGGTACATATCTTTCACTACTCTTGATGTATTTTTCAGGTACATCCTTGCCTTGCATGCACCAGCAGAGCTCTCCTCTTGGAACCCTGTCATGAGCCTTATCAAGGTCTATGAGCATGCTGTGGAGGTCTTTCTGGCCTTTTTTGTATTTCTCATGTAGCTGCCTCAGGGCAAACAGCTTCTGTTGTTGATTTTCCTTTCATGAAGCCAAAATGTTCTTCATTAATCATCACAATATTCCTCAGTCAGTTTTCCTGCATTCTTTCATATAGTTTCATACTGTGGTGCATGAGCTTGATATTCCTGTGACAGCTACATTCCATGATATCTCCTTTTTTTCTTGAAAATAGGTATCAGTGTGCTTTTCATCCAATCATTTGGGATTCTCTCTTGGTCCATAAAGCTGTTCATCTCTTGTTTCAAATACTCTACACCAGATCTCCCAAAGCACTTCCATGCCTCAACTGGGAGGTTGTCAGGTCCAACTGCTTTGCTATTTTTCATTTGCTTCAGGGCCTTTTCTACCTCTAAGCTTGTAATTTCAGCAATGTCCGTCTCCACCATTCTCAGTTTCCGCTGTCTGCTTTCCCTTGGATTTTCCTCATCCATTAGTCTTTGAATATATTCTTGCCATCTCTTTGGAATTTTATCATCTTCCACCAAAACTTTGCCATCATTGTCCTTAATCAGCTTTATCTGATTTATTTTTCTTTCAAGTTTTTGTTTTGGTATTCTCAGTACTTGTTTCTGCCCCTCCCTGATTTCCAAACTTTTGTCAAACTGTTGGTATGCTTAAGCCTTAGCTATAGCCACATTTCTTTTAGCCTCTTTCTTTGGCATCCAATAGGCCTCCTTGTTTTGGTCTGTGTTTTCTCTATCCAGGAATTTCTTCACACCCTTCTTCCTCCTGATGCACTCCTGTGCCTCCTTATTCCACCACCATGTCTCTCCTTTCCAGGTATGTGCTTACCTAATGTCATACCTAACATATCTTCAGCCGGTATCTAATAACAAACTCCTAGCTGTGGCTCCCTTATTTTCATCAGCATGCTTGCACTTTCTTCTTCTTCTTCTTCTTCTCTCTCTCTCTCTCTCTCTCTCTCTCTCTCTCTCTCTCTCTCTCTCTGACACACACACATGCACATGCACACTTTCTGCCATAGTTTAGTTCTAGCTGCTAATGCATATTGATTCTTGATGTCTCCATTTTATCCTTGGTACTCTTTTTGCTGGCCTTCTTGATGTGTTCTTGATGACAAGTGTGCATACTATTTGTCTTTGTAGACTGGTCATGTCTCGCCCAATATTACTTTGCAATCTCTGATCTTTCCTTTATCACTGATACAGCACAAGATATACTTGATCAGAGATTCTGTGTTTCCACTCTTGTATGTTATCCTGTGTCTCTCAGCTTTCTCTAAGGTAGTATTCATGACTTGGAGGTGATGACTCACTGCAAAGTCCCCAAGTTTGTCTCCTGCTTGATTGTTCATCCCAATTCCATATTTCCTCATGGTCTCTTCCTTCCTGCTGTTATTTTGGTAATAGCCATTGTAATCTCCTCTGATCTAAAGCTTCTCACTACCTGGAATCCCTTCCAATTTCCCATCCAGTTCATTCTAGAACTTCTCCTTTTCCTCTGCACTATATCCTGACTGGGGTGTTTACACCCTCATGATGTTCACAATCTCACTATCTAAATGATGATCTGGTTTGATCTCTGGTTCACACTAAGGATTCTTTTCTTCCTTTTGTTATTCAGTATGATCCCCACACTGTTTTGTTTCCCATCTACACCAATGTAGAACAACTTGAATCTGTTTCCAATTTCACTTGCCTTGCCACCCTTCCATTCTGTCTCCTGGACACACAAAATGAATATTTTTTATCTTTCCATCAAGCCTACTATTTCTTAAAGATCCAATGGTATGACCAGTTAGCAGTGATACCATCTTAGTTAAAAAGAGAGAAAAGCTTATTCAGGCATTAAGTGTTGCCTCTTTTTATTCATCAATTGAGCTACCACTTGATTTCAGAGAAAAGAACATTGGCCTTTTCATCAAGACTCCACTCACCTCAATTACAGTGTAAATAGTTGGCAAGACAATAGATAATGAGAGACAAATCCCTGATTTTCCACACACCCATCTATGTTCTTTGTTGACAATCCTAATGATCACCTTTAAAAAAGAACCAACAACAGCTCATTTTTTGAAAAAATCATTTAAAAGGAACTTGGGTCACAATAATTAAATATCTTGCCAAGGGCTGGTGTTTACCTGGAGAGTTTAAATGATTGGTGGAAACAGTCATGTTTTCTTTGGTCAAATTTTATTTACAACTTTGCAATTTTGTATGAACTTGCATTCTGTTTTGTCTGCAGAAAAATTGGTGCCACTAAAAGGCCTTATCCACTGCAGCAAGAGAAAAAAGAATATCATAGTTTGTTAATTAAACAGGATAGTTGTAAATAATAAAGGTTGCTTGTAATAAAGTCAATAGTTTACTGTCAAAAATGTACACAAGTCTATTTCTGCTTGGCGTTTCCCATTTGAACTGCAGATATTACATTGATTTGAAGCATGATAGTCTACACAGGGACACCATTCTCCTGCAGTCTTCTTTTAAATCATGTGTAGTGGGGAGGACCAATTATTGCATGAAGAGCCAGTTATACCCAGCTGAATTATATGATCAAATTCTGCTCAAGCCATGGAATAGCAATCAGGAGCAAGATGAAATTGGTGACTACTAAAAGGGCCTGCTGTGGTTGCGATGTGATATGTGACTGAGTGCTTGACTCCAAGCTAAGCTTGGGAAGTAGGTATTGCAGTTGAAACTGATTTTGTATACTGGTATATGCCCAAACTTGGTTTATTTTGAAAGAGCTAACCACAATGAAATAAGATGCTTTTTTGTTAGAGTGAATGTAGTTGTTTGAATAGTAAAATGCCAAAGAAACAGAAGCTGTGTTATGTATCATAGTGATATATAATTAAGCTTTAATTGATTTGACCAATTGAAGTTCTTTGTAAGTTCTTTTTTCCCAAAAAAGCCTTATAATATTTGCAACCACTGTTATTTTTAAATACTATCATTTGTAGTCAGCACCTTAGCAGCTAAATCCTTGTATAAAATCAAATAAAATATGTGTATATCCATCTATCCATCCATCTATCTATCTATCTATCTATCTATCTATCTATCTATCTATCTATCTATCTATCCATCTACCTATCTATCTAACTATCTATCTATCTATCTATCTATCTATCTATCTATCTATCTAACTAACTAACTATCTATCTATCTATCTATCTCTATCTATCCATCCGTCTATCAATCTATCCATCTATCCATCTATCGATCAATTCATTCATATATATATATATGAATGAATTGATCGATATATATATATATATATATATATATATATATAGTATCAAAGTAATTATTAGCTATCGACAGTGCCCAATAATATAAAAATATTAGAGTTATCATATGGTAAATGACCAAAAAATCAATAAAACTTAGTTTTAAACTGTCAGTTTAATGTTTTCACAATCATCAGCTAAAAAAGCTGATATATTATATATATACATATAAATACATGTACATGTAAATGCAGATAACTTAGATGTCACGAATTTCAGGAGCTACCCAAAACAAATATGTCCCCAAGAGTTGCTGCCAAATTAATATAAAGCAAAACGTTATTTTTGTTCTTCTCTGAGTATTAAGAGTATTAAAATAAGTCAGTTATGCACTGCTTAGGCTCACTTGGGCTATTGGCTATCTTTTTTTGGGTTCACCATTACCAAGGCTGAGTTAGTTTTCAATGCAAAGTATTAAGGGTTTGTGGTCACAAAATACGATGAAGGCTAGAACCAAGGGTTTCACCTCTATTCCCTTTTTGGACTGCCAGTTGTTGATTCTTAACTCAGGTTTGATCTACAAGATCAATACATGCCTACTTTTGTTGTTTTTTTTCACATGTTGCAGTCGATTACTTGTTAATCAAAGGGCATTAGCCAAAACTTGGCGTAAAAACCCATCCAGTATGGAAATATGCTCATTAGTGTGATGGCACTTATTTTATATCATTTGATGACATTTTTTTATTTAGCACTTATCAAATAATGTAGTATCTGAAGTAATAAATACACAGCAGAATCTGGATAGATAAAATAGAAGGCAAAGCACAGCATATATCCACTGAATTGCTATGGTTGTGATGAATGTAACAAGTAAAAAGTTTGAGAAGTGATTTGATTGTGTGTTTTTATACAAAGTATAAAAACTTGAGATCAGAACAGTGGTGCTTATTTGAGACCTGCATTAAAACAATGTCATGTATTTAAGGGAAATGGTCATTTAAGAGTGATTCTTATTCAAAATGAATTAAGAACAATGACATGTTTGAGGGCAGTGGTAATTGAAGAATGATGCCTAATTAAGACTTGAATTAATCAGTGTCACATGGTTGAGGGCAGTGGTAATTTTAGAGTGGAGCTTATTTAAGTATTAACTTGAATACCTGGGCACTTAGTTAAGTGTAGTGTGCTTCTATGGTTAATGCAGGATTGAGTAGTTAAAGCTACCTTAATTTTTTTAAACCTGCTGGTAATTAGAAATTTACAGGACATAGTAAATTTTATTGTATTAGGAGACCTGAATACTTGACTTTTTTACTCAAAATGTATTTTCATATTTTAGACTCTTTGTTGAAAAATTACCAAAGCACAGTTGTTACAGTGAAACTACAGCAAAAGAGAAGGCAGATGTTCGAAAGGTAATGTAACAGTTGCTTTTTCTTATCACAATGCAGTTGGATTCACCCAAAATAGTTGTGAATAGATGATCCTTTGTTGTTTGTTTTCTGGCATTTGGGTTTGTTAAGTAATAAATTATTTGGTAGCAACAACAAAGAAACAGGAAGGTGAGTTGGAAGTGGCTGAGTTGAGAATGCTGAGGTGATCGCTTTGGGTCACACGCCTGGACAAAATCCGAAATGAGTACATCAGGGGAACAGCACATGTTAGAAGATTAGGATTGAAACAAAGAGAGGCAAGACTTAGATGGTTTGGACATGTGATGAGAACGGAAGAGAACTATATCGGAAGAAGAATGTTAGAGATGCATCTGCCTGGGAGAAGGAAAAGAGGAAGACCAGGCGTTACATGAATGCAATTGAAGAGAACATGTGGTCGCTGGGAGTAAGAAGAGACGATGCTGAGGACCATACCAAATTGAGATGCATGATCCGCTGTGGCGACCCCTGACGGGAGCAGCCGAAAGAGAAAGAAGAAGAAGAAGAACTAATAAATTATTTGCTTGAACGAGTATTAATTATTTCATTTGCCACCTGAAACATACAGCATCACACAGAATTCTCACTATCATGTTTTATCTTAGTTCTACTATTAAGAATAAGTGATAATTTTTACTTGAACATCGCACAAGAGCTTTTTGTAAACTTCCTAAAGATATTTGATTAATTGTTATAGCCCCATTAGCAAATATTGTGTCTAATAAATAAGAGAAAGAAGAAGAAGAGAAAGACGAAGAAGAGAAATGCAGAAATTACAATGATCTGAATTATGAAATTGTAAGAATATGGAAAATGAAGAAAGGAGATTTTTTACCAGAAGGTATTGGAGCATTAGCGACAGTGACAAGGAATTCTGAAAAACGAGTAGCAATGTTAGAATTAGATCTTGCGCAAGAGATGTTGCGGAGACCATACTTGCTTGGAACAGCGAGAATAATACGGAAGGAATTGGATATAAAGTAAAGTCAAGGAAAGAAGTAATGTTATAAGAAGATATCTAAGACAACTGGGGGTGATCCGCTATCGTGGCAAATGAAGGAGAAAGCAAGATCAGTCCTGAGAAAAAGACATAATAGTGACGACGCTTCTGCTGTTGCTGCTGTTCCTATTGATGCTGATGATGATAGTCGTCATAATAATCGAGGTTCTTTATTCCAATTATTCCAGTTTTTTAGATCGCATCGTCGTGGTGAGAGCATAGTAGAAGAATATATGGTTATCGATAAAAACGTCAAGGAGTTAACTTAGCGTGTTGGAATTTTTTACGCCTTATCACGCCTTATTATACATCATGTTGGAACTACATGATGTATATTGGGGCGTGATAAGTTGGTTTGCCAGTTAATATGACTGCCTGTTTAAGTATTTTCTGGAACGTTACATTTATGTTTTGAGCAATTCATGGTTGTTAATGTACGTCAAGCGGAATTGCCTGTTA
Organism: Morbakka virulenta; assembly: GCA_003991215.1. NCBI lineage: Eukaryota > Metazoa > Cnidaria > Cubozoa > Carybdeida > Carukiidae > Morbakka > Morbakka virulenta. The sequence continues at coordinate 3,412,700 of RDPX01000015.1, forward strand.
ATCTGTAACTCGCTACCATGGCTACCATTGGCACTTTCTGTGCGTATACATATCTTATTGTGCATTATGTAAAGTCAAAATTTGAAATAGCACCTATGCTTTAGAAATATGGAATATTCATTGTTTGGATTGGTCACTTGAACCTGATTATCGGGACACGAAAAGTGAAATCACTCTCCACCACCGATTTCCCTTGGGCTAGGTCACCTAAAACAATTTGATAAGCAGCACTAGTAAAATAGTACATCCTTTAAAGCTTAATAGGTAACCGGACGTAATGTAAATGACCGATTAAACACGACATCATAAGCGCATTCCTTTCATCCAAAGTAATTCGATAAGGGCACTCGTGAATAAACACTGCGACGCAGATTCCGGTAATTTGACAGAAGTAAATTACAAAACAGGAAACCAAATGTTTTAGTTTGGTACTTATTGACTTTGAAGTAATGTAATTTCCGACTCAAGGACATGAAGTTTAATATAAAGTTTTGTGCATATAAAAATCCGAAACTTTGGTTTCCTGGAGTTTATTTTTATTACACCTCAGTAGTTTTCTTTGCATCATATAGCTATTTGTTGCTATAATCATATTTATATATAGACAATTTTTGCTAATGGCTGTACCTGATGTGTTTTCCTCTTATCATAGAAACTTGAAAAGATATTTCAAATTGCCGAAATTTTGAAGAAAAAGCTGAAGGCAAGGTATACTATAGAACTTGAAGAATGGCAAAAAAAGGAAGAGCAAAGAGTAAGGATTTAATCTTTTTGTGTATGAGTGATTTTTCCCATCTTTTCTCAAGACACACACAAAATATTCAGACTGCTAGGGTAAGACAAACATAGAAACGTCTTGAAAAAAGCAGTGTGTTTTCTCTTGGAACGGTACTTTTATAGAAAGAAAGCCAACATCATTGTATTATTTTTGCTTGGCGGAGCTCAACAGCGAGTCTCCAATTTAATGGCCCACCTCTCGTTCCAACTCTGCAACCCTTGTCTCATCGACATGATGATGTTATCTTGCCCAACTCCCTATTTCTAACGTCTTTTTCCGAACAATGTTTCTGGTTTTACATATGAAGAAGTCTTTCATATCCAAAGTGAATAAAAAGTAGCCAGGTCATATTATTTTGGTATTTTTAGATCGGGTTTGGTGACTAATAACAGCGCCATGTTGGTTATTTTTTCCAGTTAATCTGGATGGTTAGCTTGCATCGAAGAAAAATCTCCAGCTTCAAACAGCACATCAGTAGATAGAAGGCTGGCACTTGTTCGACGTATTAGTACATGTATACTACACATGTTTATGCTCACTTTTGGCAATAAAAGTTATTCATGACCTGCTCTTGGCCTGGTCGAGGACCGTGACTTATGGCGCCATCTTGCTGGCCAGTGTCTCAGCAAAGACTGGAGGAGCTAAGGTCTAAGGGTCTTGGCCTTACTAAGGATGAACCTCATTCAATGAAGACATTACTTATAAAAGCTGGGACTTGGTAGACAGTTATTATCACAGATGTATTAGACTGTCAAAGAGCCTAGTTCATGCCGTGTTGACTATAAAATGAGGTTATTAGTTACTTTGTCACTCTCATACACACAAACACACACATATTTAGTTTTGAAAAAAAAACGTACGAGACGTTTGATTTTCAGGACCAAATTCAAACCAATTTATATGTTATAACCTACTCAATTTGTTGTGTCTCAGGAAGTACTGGTAAATAATCAAAGCTACTGTATACGCGATGAAAAAAATATCTTCTTTAAAACAAATTAACTTAGTACAGGAAATAAAATCGCATCTACATTTCTTGCAGAGGAAAGAGGAAGATGAAAAGAAAAAGGCTGAGGAAGAATTACGGAAAAAACAACAAGAAATTGAAAAGCTAAAAAATAAAGAATTAAACAAGCCAGCACATGTTGCACTTCCCGTTCAGCCATCACAACCAGAAAAGGCTGCAAAATTAGAGGAGTATCCTAGTCCTGCATCGATTCCGAATCCTACCGAAGTGGTACCTCCTTTAACACCACCATCATTAGTAACAAGTGGTAGTATTGCTGCTGCTTCCTCTTCACGTAATGAACCATCAAGTTTAGCCAGGTAGGTTTTCCTGACATTTTTTCAACAGTAGCGCAAGGGTCGCTTTGAAACCACCTGTGCCTTTTAAGTTAACCGGACTTGAATCCATTTCAGTTAGACCTAACCAACTATTTCATATATTTTAAATAAATAAATGCAAAGTCATGCTATATTGTTATCCCTCCTCCATGTAATAACTGAGCTTCACTAAATTCACTTACCCTCGTCAGTTTATTTTTGAAAGTGTTACCTCCTTTCCAGTATTCCCGCATGCGATTAGCTCCCGTTTATACCAGCATGAGGAAAGCTTACTAAATCTTTGTTAATTTTTGCCCATTAGATTTTCTTTTAATTGTTCTTGGTCGACAATTTGGGATTCCTTATAATAACATCAAAACGATGTTGTATAGACTTAATACCTTAAACGTGATATTAAGCTTTAACTTTAACCTCAGCCTTTTCCCATATTGATAAAAATTATCCAGCCTTCTTCTCAAAGCCAATGCTTTGTTTTTCCTCCCTTTTTGTGTGGATTAAAACACTAAGCCTACAGTAGAAGTAGTTACACCCTAGTGGTTGTTTTGAAATGGGTTAAAGTGGTGCTTTTGGCCTTTACCGCTAGCATTATTTATACGTAAACTTTTGTGTAGATGGGCGTCTTACCCTCTTTACCTATAATCAGGCGCATCGTTGGTGTACATTACATTTTGCGTACTTATTATTGTGGTCAACAGTCATGACACAACAGTATTATTTAAACGTTTCATAGTCGTTGCCCTATCCAAATTTATTACTGCAAAAACTGTGTGCGAAAAGGATATGTACACAACCTTCTATTGATTCTTTAGATAAATGGTAATTTTGGCAGGAAAAAAGTCTAAATTGGCATAATATTCGTCTTTGAATAACACCTTCATTTTTTACTCAGACACCTTTTGAAATATCTGCTTGGTTATCAAAATTTATTAGTGTCATCAATTTGAAACCAAGGAAATTAGAATTTTACTGCTTCGTTCAACAAATTATTAAGACTGGAGATTTATGAGTTTGTATTGAGTGTTTTGAATGGTCATACATATTGAAATGATGGCTCTAGGGGGAGTATACAAGAAAGAAAAGCAGGGCTGGGTAGAAAACGTAATTGCGCTGATCCTACTGCGTGGGGAGGAAGATGAAATTCCAAATAATTCAGAATATGCTAATTTTCTGAGACAGTATATTTTTAATCAGAAAATGCTTTGTGCCATATGTGATTGTAACTTATGAAACGATGAAATTGAAAATTACAGATGTAGTCAGTTTCGATAAATGTGAGCAAACATTTTGACAATACATTTGAAAGAAATCATTTTTATTTATTTAATGGCACTTCTTTACAGTACTCTTTTAGTGATTTGTTTGGAATGCTGTTTATTTTACTTTTTTTGTTGGTTTTTTCAGGGTTAATGAACCTGCACCATTTTTTGATCGAGGTGTTAAGCCTGATGTCCAAATATCTCGCCAAGGTAAGAAATTTTCTTCAGATATAGTCCTTTCTAGTCACGGGATATGACCAACATTAAAGATACGGAGTTACGATTGCACGTATTGTAACTCTGATCGTCGAATTGATCAAATGCTTGTTTGATAGTTTTCACAGTCCAGTAGTTAAGTGGCATTTTGGGTTTTTTTGTATTTGATAGGAATAAAAAATTTTACTGTACTAATTTCTCTGCATGTTCTGCACAAGAGTATTTTGATCAGCAATTGTGGCTTGAAAGCAATCGAATGTTCTTCGCATCTCTTCATATTGTATTTATTCCATGATCGTTTCATTATTGTGGACAAAAATGGCGGTGCAGGACCCCCAAATCCTATTGACAACGTAGTATTATCATTAGCGACTCAGTTTTTAGGCTAAGGCCCGGGTCTTGAGGTCGGGTCCTCACCTGTTAAACTGATTGGCTTTTTATGCTCTGACACCGATTCTCATCCAACCAAATGAAAATTCCTTACTTGAGAGGCGGCTTTGTGTGTTGCTGCCCATGTTGTAATACGCTTTCTATTTGCTTTCTATTTGCTTTCTACCCATGTTGTAATTTTTGCTTTTTGTCCATGTTGCAATGTTTGCTTTCTGTCCATCTGTCCATGTTGTAATGTTTGCTTTCTGTCCATGTTGTAATTCTTGCTTTCTGTCCATGTTGTAATTCTTGCTTTCTGTCCATGTTGTAATTCTTGCTTTCTGTCCATGTTGTAATGTTTGCTTTCTGTTCATCTGTCCAAGTTGTAATGTTTGCTTTCTGCCGATCTGTCCATGTTGTAATGTTTGCTTTCTGCCCATCTGTCCATGTTGTAATGTTTGCTTTCTGTCTATCTGTCCATGTTGTAATGTTTGCTTTCTGTCCATCTTTGCTGGCTTTTGTCCTCTTTTTTTCGTCTGTCATAAATGTAATTCTGTAAAAGCCAATGTGGGCCTACTGTTTACAAGGGATGTCATCAATGAAGCACCCAGTATGACCTAATTTAATCCCATTTGTGTCACTATCATCAAACCTTAACTCTTGTGTTACTACTACCCCCATCGATCGAAAGATCGTTCTTTCGCCAGAGAGAGTGACGCTTTGCACTTTCTGTGCCCTTACTATTTTCCTATAGGAAGGACTGTCTGATATTGGCACTGAGTTTGAAGTAAGCGTATGTCTACCAACAGGACGGTTTTCCATACCATCAAACTGATACCCTTGGTACGGTGCTACCACAACCTCATGCAGTTAGCGAACAGTTGTTCCCAAGGTTAACAGGAGCTAAGAAGCAATTATTGATACACAACTGGTCATTAGTTTATAAATTACAGTATTGTACACCTGTTTATTAATTTTTTCTTCTTGGGAATATAGATTCGTCACCCATTAATGGATTACGTCGTGTTTTCGTTCCTCATGAATTAATTGCAAAGTTTATCAACTTAGCCGTGGATAATACAAGAAAAAATCTTGAGACATGTGGTATATTGACTGGAAAATTGGTAAGGTGTTTTTTGCTTTACATACTTGATTTTTTGTTGATTTGAGCATTGTATTTGTGCGGAAAAAATGAATGAATTTTGAGTTGGAATAATTAAATACAGTGTTGTGGGCAACCACCTGGTTTTACCTTACCTTCCCTCAGCGAAAATCCATTCGAATTAATTTTCTTCGCTCCCACCCATCGTTTTAAAGAATAGTCATTTTAGCAGTATTCAGGGTAGGGTAGGGTAATTTTTCAAGGTATCGACTAAAGTATCGGTGCTTTTTATTCATTCTGTATCGGTCGCAGAAGCATTGCGTGTTTCTTCAATATTATGACACTATTTTACACGTTTTATTCTTAATTTTTTATTTCTAAGTTGTGATTAACATTTGATTGTTAAAACTTGATTTTTGTAATTATGTCTGAGCTTAAATTTTATCTGAGCTTTTATGACTTTAATATGTTTTACTATTCAGAGACTTATAATGTAGATAGATAGATAGATAGATAGATAGATAGATAGATAGATAGATAGATAGATAGATAGATAGATAGATAGATAGATAGATAGATAGATAGATAGACTGATAGACGGATGGACAGATGGATAGACGTCGTCTGAGAAGACATGAGTGGTATCAGAATAAGAAAGGAAGCCGTTATAAACTGGACACTATCGAGGGAGTGAATCCGCCCTGTTGAATTCTAATGGAAGCATTCGAAAGGAAAGGAAAAAGATACATGGGTATACGTGGGTAGATCATGCTTTCAGCTTGGATACATGTTAAATACCTGTAAAATTTAAGTTTAATGTATTGTAACTTTGGCTTTTATTTTAGGCAAAACACGTGTTTCATGTGTCGCATTTAATAATACCGAAACAAACAGCAACGCCAGATTCTTGCGATACACAGAACGAAGAGGAACTCTTCGATATACAAGATAGTTATGATTTGATCACTCTTGGATGGATACATGTAAGTTTTGCACAGGAGATTGCAGACTGTTGTAGAATATTAGTGAAGGTGATATTAAACTTCTTAATAAATAAGATAATTACATGGCAAGTTATATTAGATCTTAACTTTGCTTTTTTTATTCTAAAGATCTCTACATTTCGTCCCATGGAAAAATTGGTTAGATATCTTTGGATTGGTTTACATATTTTTGCTTGGAGTTGAGCAATTTGCAGATAGTTTGGTAGCCTTGCATACATTTAAAGATAAATGCATGTATTTGCTTAAATCTTTACATAATTAGATAAATTTGCATAATTTTGCATGAATTTGCTTAGACGCTTTTTCTGTAAATGGGATACAAAAGCCTCTCAGGATCGTACGTTTGAGTCCCCTAGGCCCAATGCAAAGCTATTGCGGTAGTAAATCACTTGCTAGGTATATATACAAATATAATATGGTTGGTGATTGTCTAAAATATTGTTTGTTAATAATGAAGAGTCGAGACACACTTGCGAGCCATTGACATATATCAAATGACTGCAAATGCGATTCACATACAGTAACAGTAGGCCTCAAAGACAAATGATTTGATTCTCTCGATTCAAATCGGAGCTTGAGCCCCCTTGGCTTCTTGCAAATCTATTGTAGTAATGCCTCACTTTTTCACTACCATATATATATATATATATATATAATTGAACAAAATTAAAAACACAGGGTTGCAGTAACTTAAAGTTTCATGTTCCATGTAAATGTGCGTTTTACTTTTCAGACACATCCGACGCAAACCAGTTTTCTCTCTAGTGTGGATCTCCACACACAGTATTCATACCAACAGTTAATGCCAGAAGCTATTGCCATTGTATGTGCTCCAAAACATGACCAGTGAGTATTATTAACTATTTTTCACATCATGTTTTAGTTAATAGTAGGAGAGAAAGACAAATATAACCATTACCTGTTAAGCGTAGAAAAGGTATTTAGTGTCTAGTTAACATACAATGTACTTTTTAGTTTTCCTCCGACTGCCCGAAAACGGGATTAAACTATTGACTTTAGTGTACATCATTTAGTTCATAAATGGGAACTATACCAACTTTAGACCATTGCTTTCCTCCCCCACAGGAGTAGTTGAAAATATGTATATTCCGCCTTACAATTTTACTTTCTTATGTGTTATTATTATTTCTGTATTTCACTGTACCGAAAGAAAATAAATACGTGTAGAAGCGTAACGACAGGGTGGGTAATGCCCTATATCCTCAGGCCTCAAGTGCTTTCCTCAGGGTCCTTGCTGTTCCCAATAAGTGGGCCTTCTGTAAAAGCCCCATTGAAACATTCACACCAATCTCCTTGAGGTACTTTCCAATGGCCTTGTTACCATTCCCAGTATTCCATCAACCACTGGCACAACAATCGGTTTGACTTTCCATAGCTTTTTTATTTTTGGTGCCAATTCATCCTTGTACTTGTTGTATTTGAAAGCTTCTCGAGCCCTGATGCTCCACTCGAATGGGCATGTCACTTCTATGATTTGGCAAACCATGGTGTTCTTGTCTATTACAATTATGTCCGGCTTCCTTGTCTCAATGACATGGTCTGTTTGGACGGTGAAGTCCCACAAGATATTAGCTTCATCTAACTCTAGCACGTTTTCGGGATTGTGCTCATGCCATCGCTCTGCAGCGGGGAAATTATACTTTATGCACAATGCTCGATGAAGCATCCCAGCCACATTTTCATGTCTTCTATTATATTATGTACTGGAAAATTTGGAACATTCCCCAACAACATGCCATATCGTCTCCCCGGTTTGACCACACAATCTGCATAAGGGAGAGTCACAACTGTGGTCTATTTTTTACTTCACATAGTTGGTTCTCAAGGTCTGCCCCTGGGCTGCTAGCAGCAAACCCTCGGTGATCTTCTTCAGGTCTCCGTTCCTTAACCGCCTCCATGACTTCTCCTTATCGGCCACTTCTTCAGTGTCTCTGACTCTCTGACAAACTGACTCAGTCTATCCTTTTCCTTACACGTCTCCAGCCTCTTCCGCTTCTCAGTCTCTTTGAACTCCCATGAATCGTTCAAGTTGTTCTCATCAACAACCTCCTAGATGCCTACTTCCATATGGATGGACTCAACAGTTTGGGATACATAATGAGCTAAGCTGTTCTTTTCGGCATTAACGCTAGCTTGCACACCAATCAACCATCTCTCACCTTCCTTCCGACTGCAGTATAACCGATCCACACTATCTCTGACATGCATGGCACCGTATATTGAGATCTTTTCGTCATCTTCCGGTCCAATCGCTTCCAACTCTGTCTGTGACTACTTGACTATCCCAGCCCCATACCGCATAACTGCAACTGCCCAGGCATTGATTGCACTGATCATATTGCGCCCATTCAGTTTGGAGGAAAGAACTTTCTTGAGCCGTCGGTAGTACTCTGTCCGAAACCTTTCTATCATCACAGAGTGCTGCAAGTCATCAGCTTCCTTTGACCCAAAATACTTGTACCCCTCCTCTTTAATCGATTTCATTGTCTGCCCGTTTTGCGGCGGTACTCCGTCAGACTTAGTTATCTTTCCGGTTTTCAACATCATCGCCCCCCACCCACCACCCACTTCTTAGTTCCAATCTTCATTCGAATGCCCTCGCTCACAAGAAACACCGTTGCCACAAGCTTCTCAATTTCGGCAGATGACTTGCCGAAGAGTAGCAGGTGATTAACTTTTGTTAATCACCTGCTACTCTAACGTTATCTCCACCCAGGCTGTACCCAGCTTTCCCCTTCCTCAACACCACAGTCGTAGGTATCAAACATATGATAAATATTGAAATATTAAAAGCGACAGGCTGTCACCCAGGGATATACCTCTTCTGATGTTGACTTCAGCAAGCTCAGTCCCAGCAGACATTAGCACAGTTTTCAAATTTTCCATTATTTTCTCTACCATTTTGATGTTTTCTGACAAGCCAGTGAGTCTCATACATCCCAATAGCCATGAGTGTGGAGCCATATTGTACGCTTTGCGATAACCGATCCACGCGATTGCCAGATTAACATTCCTACTCTTTCAATTTCTGAGAATCATCTTGTCAAACAAGAGTTGATCCTTAGTACCACTCGACCTCGTCTAACATCCTTTCTGCTCATTTAGGAACAACTCCTTATCTTCCAGATGGTCATAAATCTCCTCCCCTAGCATTTCACTGAACAGTTTCCACATAACCGGCAAGCACGATATTGGTCGATAGTTATCGATTATATTGCCTTTCTCCGCTTTCTTCATGGAGAGCACTGTGCTGCCTTTTAGTAATCCAAGGGGGAACAGATCCCGTACTCAAGATTCCCTTCAGCTGAGCGGCTATTCTATCATATGGGGGCTAAAGTTGTTAATTCAGTACCCCTGCACACCACCCGGTCCTGGTGCTTTCCAGTTAGGAACATTATGGAGTTCGATCTTCACGTTGCCAACCACCAACACAATATCTTGCTATTTTTGGACGTCACTCAGCTCTCTGTACATCTTTCAACCATTCTGCAGAGGCAGTATGGGTAGCAGGATTATCCCAAATACCACTCCAGAACTTTCCTGTGCATCTGGTGGCACCGTCGATGCTACATTCCCATTTACCATCCGGCACAGACTCTTCTCATTTACTTCAAACAGATGATTTTTTCAGGATTGTTTAACCCTGTTGGTATACCGTTCCATTTTTGATGATAATGTAACTATTCTTTGCTTCTCCTCTTTAATTAGCGTCACTATCTCCTTTTCTTTCTCATGGAATTCCTGCTCAATTGCAGCTACACCTCTCCGCTTACTGACTTCACCCTTCTGATTCCGTTGCAATGTTCCATCAACGCCACGCACTTTATCGATCTTCTTCCTTAATCTCCTTTTCCACATTAGCTCTTGTGCCATTTTGCCCTTGGCTGTTTATACCGCTGTTTTACCATCTCCTACGTAGCTAGCTGCTGCAGCAATCAACACATTCGTCTGGGTGATATCCTCTGTCGGGATAAAAGGAAGCACTTTGTTAACCATCGGCACTACATTTGACAATTTTCCTCTCTTTATTCCTTTGAAGATCATCCACTCATGTGTTTTTCCATTTCTGTATCTTGTCAAAATATCAGCATAGCAATCTTTAAGTTCGTCAGTGATATCCTGTGGGTATTCATTTACGGCTTCATTGCACCTTGCATGTTTCCTTCTACCTCGCCTTCTCTTTTACCTATGATGATCTGCTCCCCGATCTCCACCTCTTCTGAACAGATTTCTTCTGCCCATGTCGGTATTGCCTCGTCGTCCGTCTCCAACAAGCCCTCTTGTACTTCATCAGCTTCCCGTTCTCCTTGCTCTATTTCCCACCATCTGTTCGAGCTGGACAGCTGAAAGCCACCCATTTCTAAGTATCAATCGAACCTGTCCTCTCAACCGGTTCTCAGTGGCGTTAAACATGCCCATGTCTTGCCAAAGTTAAAGCATGGGTCTGCCAAACCGTCGTGGTACACTGCTTCGGTGATAACACTCCATTACAGTCCTGTTGTGTGGTTCCCAATCACGCTTCTACTTCAATCTTTTGGATCCTGGTATGTGGTCCTCGTGGTTTGTCGCTTAATCTCGGCCCGTTTCGGCCAAACATTAATCTCACGCGAGCCGTGCCTGACAGTGGCGCCTCTAGTTGCCCCCGAGGGACAATCTTCTACGGTACCACTCCCTTGGGGTGTTCTACTTCTAGTAATTCTTTGCATCATTAAGATAATGAGATTGGTTTGTTATAGGTGTTACCTTCACCAGGGCTAAAGAGAGTTTCATGATTCCCCTGAGGAAGCATTTTACCGCGTCAGACACCAACCTGATACTTTAAGATGCTCGCGGAAATTTTTTTTTTTTATTATTATTATTTATTATTATTATTATTATTATTATTATTATTATTATTATTATTATTATTAACAGGTATTTGTAGCAACGGCTAACCTAATTCGCCCGTGTCGAAACTCCACAACCGGATGCAGTTTAATGTCAATACCCAGGACAACAGAGTATTGCTATATAAAATAAGATGAATAACAAATGCAGAATAAATAAATCATGTGAAGTTTGAAATTGTTATTATCATTATTATTATTATTTATTATTATTATTATTTATTATTATTATTATTATTGTCTCTTATTAGGCGAGTCATAACAAATGACCAAGGGCCGGCAAGAGGCCTTCTCCTTCATTACATCTCCAATACTTTTCTTACGATTCTGGCTGTTCCTAGTAAGGCAGTTTTTTTGCATATCTGCAATATTACATGGAATACCAATCT
>RDPX01000015.1:3432820-3447765 GCA_003991215.1 Morbakka virulenta
TTCAAACTAGGGACACAATGAGACAGGGTTAAACCCGCCGGATGTCAACCTGGTGCTTGAAAGGCTCGGGGTAGGCTTACAGGTGCTGCACCTTGCTCGAGGATGACCTGGAGGTAGTTAGTGAGGTAGCTGGTGGCAAAGGGTAACCTCGTTCGCCCACGTCGAAACTCCATAACCTGATGCAGTGTCAATACCCAGGACGGATTATTATTATTATTATTATTATTATTATTGTTGTTGTTGTTGTTGTTGTTGTTGCTACTATTATGACTCTTATGATATGATTTTCGTACATTCCTGGCCTCCTTATCATTCGCCATCTTATTGGTTAAGACCATGAAATACAAAGTCTCACACGTAGTTTTTGTGTTATGATTATTATTCCTTATCATTATCATCATTTTAATTATTTTTATCATTATTTTATGGTAATGATTATAATAATAAAAAGTAGTAGTAGTAATAGTAGTGGTGGTGGTAGTATTAGTATTAGTAGTAGTAGTAGTAGTAGTAGTAGTAGTAGTAGCAGTAGTGGTGGTGGTGGTGGTAGTATTAGTAGTAGTAGTAATTTTTCACTCATTTTAAAAGCCTTATTAATTATACTTTCCAATTGTTATTCATATTCTTCTTATTATATTTGTTCTTCATCTTAGGACTGATATTGTTTCCTGATAAACTTGGCTACAGTAGTCTAGAATCTGTAACTACACCAAGTTGTCATAGATCCTGGATCTTTGTTTACTTCTACAATCTAGTTATTGCTATTATTAATTCTAATTATTATTACTAATTATTATTATTATTAATTTTCTTATAATTCTTTGCGCCAAGTAAGTAAGCTTTAAGTAGCATGACTTCAGTCAAAGGATGATATTGATGATGATGATTCTTATTAAAAAGATATATTTCATGAACCATTACGTTTTAGTAGTATGTGTAGTATGTAGTAATGCGAATTGAGGCTCATTTTGACCTTTGGGTATGATTTAAAATATATTTCTATTAATATTAATATATATATATATACTTTTTTTCATCGACAGACCAGTGTTATGCAATCCTTTTACCAAACAATTATACATTTACACATTGTTGTCCGTTTATCGGCGTCGTCCTAGGTAAACATGTTATCCGTCATAACCTATGAGTGTTCTTATTCTAATATTTCTTAAATGCATCTATTCAGGCTTGGTGTTTACCAGTTAACGCCATCACATGGACTTGGCTTTATTGGGAAATGTAGGAAATCAGGGTTTCACCCGCATCCAAAGGAACCACCACTCTTTAAGGTATGATACCGTTTCCTTTACTGAAAAATAGACACTTATTGCCAGCAAAATGTGAAAACCGTCATTAAATGTTTGAGAAGGAAAATATCTTTACGATTTAAGGTTGCTTAACAAAAATATATTAATACGAAAAGTTGTATTTTATTTGACTATGTGTTCTTTTCAAAATTTCGGTCACCACAGTATTTTTAATCATGGACATATTTTAATTAATATTTCAATTTTTTCTACTGTAACTCCCATTACTGCCACAACTATAACAAGTACTACTACTACTACTATTACTATTGCTATTACTACTGCTGCTGCTGCTACTACTATCACTACCATCACTACTACTACTACCACTGCTACAACTACTACCACTGCTACTATTATTACCACTACGTCCACTACTACTACCACCACTACTACTAATACTACTACCACCACCCCCACTACTGTACCTCTATGGAGGAAAGGATGTGAAATTCGGAAGGAAAATTGTCATAATAATATTGATAAAGAGAGTTTTGCATTGTAGAAAAATTATTAATACGTGCACTGAACTGAGTTCGTACCATTTCTTCTGAGTTAAGAGCAAATGGCTATGACCTGTGTAGGCACTGGTTCCAAGCCGGCTTGGTACAACGTATATTTTCCAAATGGTTACTACAAAATATGACAGTATATAAGCAGCTCACTACATAATTGATAATAATATACCAAAGATTCAAAATTACTACCACAATTAACAGCCAAGAGTGTAAAGCAAGGAACTAAAAGACAAAGCTTGTGAGAATTGGCAGTGTTTTTAAACTTATATTAAGAAAGATAAGAAGCAAATAACATATTAAAGAGAAAAGCAGGTTTAAATAGTATTTAGTAATGATAAATAAACTGTTGTTGAATATATAGAAACTTTTTTTTTCGTGATGTTTATCCTAGAGGTCAGAAGGCAATTTACAGGTTACATATTATTGAGAACTTTCTTAATTTCTCATAATTTATAGCCACAATAGAGCCTTATTAAGTACAATTGTAAGTGTGTGTTTGTGTTTTTCACCCTGTGTGTTTCTCGCTGTGAGTTTCACTCTGTGTTTCTCTCACTGTTTCTCTCTGTGTGTTTCTCTGAGTGTGTTTCTCTCCGTGTGTTTCACTCTGTGTTTCTCTCACTGTTTCTCTCTGTGTGTTTCTCTCTATGTGTTTCTCTCTGTGTTTCCCTCACTGTTTGTTTCTCGCTTTGTGTTGCACTTTGTGTTTCTCTGTGTATTTCTCTCCGTCTTTGTTGCTTTATCTTTTTTGTGTATGTGTGTTTTGTGGCCAAATGCTATATACTCAAGAGGGTCACAGATAAATACACTTAATTTGAAAGATATTTATATTTTTTTAAATTATTTGTTTTTTGTTTCTGCTTTGTTACTAGAAATATACAAGTTTTAGTAAATTATATTTTTTTTCCCTAGGACTGTGAACATGTCGTTATTGATAGTAATATGAAGCTAGAGATAATTGATTTGCGGTGATTTAGGAGCATAATATAGGATTACCAAGTTCCTACTCTTCCTTTGAAATCGGATTATTAAATGACATCGACGTTTCATTATCAGATAAGGTATGGATACTAACTTGGAATAATTAGAATAATTACATATTTGACAGCTGCATTACACTATTGGAAGGGTATTTAATCAAGACGCTGGGGAGATTATTTGAGCTGGTGATAAAGAAGTGTTCTGCCAGATTTTTTAAAATATGGTATACACTTTTACAGAGCATTACTTATTAGGTTCGCCATGAAAAGATCCAATTAAAATGGATTGGAGAAAATATTGTACTTGACAGATATCGAAGTATTCCTTCTTTAAATCTACACATCTTGTTGTCAGAGACCACAGCAAGAATTAAACAATGGTTTGATGCTGATTCGAAGAAGAACAACCAGTGCGCCAACTCCTCGAGTTACGATATTTTAGGCTGATCATATTACATGATTCTTTTTCAACAAAATTTGAGCAAGAAGTTGGAATGGTAAAACTTTAAAACCACTACGATTAATGGTTGGGCGACACGAATAACCCCCTGTACTTACAAGGGCTCTGTTATCGCATTGATTAAAGTGTGGTTCTTCCGTAATTTTCGGCTTGGCTTTTCACCATTGTTTTTAATCTGACAAAGTGCTTTTTAGAGTTAATTACGGCTTTTGGCTTTACGTCCAGACCCAGTTGTATCTATCATATTGCACCTCTCAAGATGCATTTTATGAATTGTTTAAAATATTTCGATGCTTTAGGATCATTGATGCCCATTAGTCTCACAACATGCATTTATGAATGGATTAAACTTTTGGATTTTCATTTCAGGCTGTACTGTGATCATGAGTTCGAAATTTACGAAGTAATTTCATGGAATTTGGTTACATTATTGGGCTGTATCAATAGAATTTGCTGACTCTGCGGCTGCTACTCTTATTAGATGCAGTAGGTTTTCTAATTGTCAGGCTACACTTTATTTTTCCAAATCTATTAAATTCAAACTATTGTCATTCACTAATCTTGGATACAACAGTTTCAGAATTGTTGAGTTTTGCAGGAAATCTAACTTTTTAGTATTAAACTGTTATACATTATCAAGACCATACACTTGGTTCTACTGATCACGTGTAAAAGGGGATATCATTTAAATACATTTTATGGAACTAGTTGTACAAAAAGTTTACTTTCAGTAATTGAAAGGTCGTAATATATTCTTTGCTCTTCTACAATTTTGCGACATTTTTTCATTACTTCATTTGCTTAGAGAATTGTTTAAGTATCACTCGTCAATACAATATTAATATTTCAACTCTAAACTCAAATTCTGTGTGCCTTATCACCTTGATTAAGCTCTCACCCTCGAATAAGTGGTCCTGTTGAAGCATACTTTTGAGCTTGCACCTCGAAAAAGCGTCAACATTACACTCCCCTACCCATTGCATCCTCGAAACAATACTGCTTGTAAATAGTAAGCTTAAATTTTTACACGATTTCATGAAATGCGATACCCTAAGTCTAGTCTAGAGTACAATGATACTTGTAACAAAATCGAAAATAGCCAACAACAAGTTTACATTACTTATTACTTATTAGAAGTTTTTAACTTTGGTTAAATACAAGTAGTTTCTATATTTTCCATGATCTTTGCGTTCAGGTATAAGCTCAGTTGTTAACAGATATCCTGAACCCAGATGGCTAAAGTCTGTCTGTAACACCTTGTTTACATATCTTCAATGTAATACCGTCATTTCCCATGTATAAGCCGCACCACCGAACCTAAAATTACATTTTGAAAAGTTTCTGTGCAGCTTATAAACGCAACCGCACATTTATGTCTGTTAGAGTTTTCTTAACGGCATCCAGTCAGGAGCCTTTGTAATTTTTCAGTCCAACTTACAATAGTATATTGTGTGACTGTTGCTACAATCTTTAGAGTACGTATTGATTTAATAGTGACTTCAGTCTAGAAGAAGAGCGGTGCCCATATACTATAGTAGTTGATATTGTAGAGTTAAGGTGCGGGTTTTGAACTAGAATTTACGGTAAATTCCCTTGAAGTAAATTCAGAATAACACGTCTTACGAGGACATCATGTTACAGAAACAGAAAACGAAAGAAAGAACTGCTTTTATGGGGGGTAAGAACTCGTTTTCAGAAAGAAGTTTGGAATTCCAATTTTGCAGTGATAATTTAAGAGCTCTTTCCCATCTTATTCGGGCATCGAGTTTTAAGTAATAGCTAGCATGACTGACTGGCCTTATATGGTTGGGCACTAATTCTCAACCCACCGGGAGAAAGTTCACCACTAGAAAGCTAGCTTAGAGAGGGGTAATATATATATATATATATATATTATAAATTGTTTTTCATGGTGTCAATGCGTGTTTTTTTGCCTGGCATTGCAGCCTTTTGCCCTCGCTGTTCCTATCTTTAGATGGAATTCTATGAAAGGCAGTATGGCCACACTGTTTACCAGGAGCTACCATCATTCAATCACCTTGGGAATTTCATGTAAAATTTGCTGTAATTAATAACAGATACTGTTTTATGTGTTAAATTATTTACAAAGCTCTTGTTTTTTTTAGCCCAAATTGTACTCGAAGTTTAAGCATAAAATGGTATTGTAAGCTAAGATAGCGAAGTATATTTTGAGTCATGTAAAATATTGTCACTTGTTTATTGATCATCAACGGACAAACATTTAGTTTTTCCTATTCGTTTTTATGCTTACCTTTCCTTCGGAGTAGCGATTAAATACGAATTACGTAATTAAATTTGTATTTTGCACGCTTGCCCCTTATTTTGTGGTGAGAAAATGTGAACCCCCCAAATCACGCATCTCTGATGTTGGCAGCCTCAAGGAAAAAGAGCGAATAAACATTTGTTGATGAAAACACAGGGAGCTAAACTGATGGATGCCAAGCTTTGAATTCAGTGCAAAGTCACAAAACGGTTTCTTGCTTGGCCTTCTAAATTTAATCAGAAATAATAAACGACACTAATGAGCATTATAAAATACTCGTCTTATTCCATCCCATTGTGATGAGTATATCAAAAGTGGTTGACGAAACGTTAAGTGAAAAATTTATCGAAAGTATGTTATCGTGTTTGTAAGTCTTGTTTTGCACTATTTCAGAACACGGGAGCGTGGTATTGCGTTTTCAATTAATTTAAACGATTGAGTTGTGACAAAGCTCTCATACTTTCTTGATGTTATTAAGTTTAAGCCGCCAGATGAGTAACGTAGAAGGAAATGAACATGTTATTTAGCTGTGACTGTGCCTGACTAAAGCATTTTGAACGTTGGGCTACTAAAAGCAAAACTTGATGAGTTGTTAATCGTTAAAGTGTATGCTAAGAGGTTCCTGTTTTGCACCCTAGCCACGCCCCCGGGAATGATTCCACCAATTTTCTTGCCTGTTTACTTGGCAGACTGATAAGTTTGTATAATTTTCAAAGAGGAAGGTGGAAGAGGAATGAAGCGAACAAATAAGAATCTTTTTTATCAAGCAATTAAACTGATCGAGATGGCTTGGTTTGAAGTGCAGTAGTGGTCGAGAGGTTAAAAGAACAGCTTCCCGTGCAAGAGGTTTGCGGTACGAACCCAGGTCACACCCCTTGACGCCCTATTTTGTTTCTCCGTTGTAATTGGCATATTACTTTCTATATGTTTTCGGAGATGAAACTGAAAGAGGGAAGAATTCTTTGAAGTAAAAAGATTAAAAATTACGAAGGAAACTAATATGAAAAAGTGAATCTCGAAACTTGTTTAACGTCCGCTGAATTTACGAAAGCATTACCATGTTTATCTTTTCTCGGGATAATTCTTTATTCATCTATTTAGGTTCAAGTGGGATTTTTTTAATACAAGAATACTGTTGAGTGCCAGCGGGTTGATAGCAAATGTATAAAAAATGTTTTTGTACACTTGTAGAAACATTGGCTTCCTTTTTTGTAGTTATTGTGGTGCCCATTACTAAGGCATGTTGAATACATTTGTCTGAGGAAGTGTTTGTTGAATTTATTAGTGATATGATAGCTATTTATAGAGTTACTATTTATTTTTATCCAGCCTTAAACTGCCCCTTTATATACTGTTGAATCTTCCTTACATCAAAGCCCCCAAGCCCTCATTTTCTGTTATATATTTGCTCATGAAACAGGGCTCTCTTAAAGCTAATAAAAGAATATTAGCCATCTAAAAACATTCATATTGCTGTAATGTTTATATGTAAGAGGAAGACTGAGAGAGTTATTTCTTGAAATTCTTAGAAAATTAATAGAATTTCTAGAGATCTACTAGCAACCAAGAATTTGTGTTTTTACATAACATAGACTGGGCATAACCTAACTTATATTAAGTCAAATAATATGCAGCACAGATGTTGCTTACAGCAATTTTATAAAACTAATAATGACGATAACTGTAATAACTAATATTAAAAATGACTAGGACAACTATGGCAACCGCATTGATATCTTATTGATGAGTTGTAAACTTTATGAAGCTGAAACTCCAGGAATACAATGGAAATGTAAGCAATTACTTGGAATTTCACAGTTCGTATTCTTCCGGTAGTACATAGTACGTTTACGTTAAAAATACGTGTATTCAACAGCAATTTCCTTCTGGCAGATAGATGCAAGTATTTTTTTAGGGGCTTACAAAGTTCGCTACTTTACAAACAGTTTAACTGATTCCATTCTTCAGAAATAGAATGGATATAGTTTTTTATTTCGTATTTAAAGATGAAGAGACATTTCATGTAAGGAAATTATTACCCCCACTCCTTACAGATGTTGCAATAGAATGTAGTGGAGAACTCATACCTGTTCATATAAAAATCAAATACAACGTGTACAGCTTTTATTTTTAGCAATTTGTTGTTCCACTTTTAGGTATTATATCTCCATTATAGATTTATATCAAGGAGGCAGAAATTTGAAGACAACGTTTAAGCCATCCAAAGACGCAAAGGAGACAAAAGAGAAAATACCATGGAAAATGGGAAAGAAATAAGGGATGGGTGGAAATCTTTGTCTAAAGGACTGCGAAAAAAAGAAAACGTAGCAGTAAAATCTCCTGGTATTGATGAAATACCCCAAATTAGTTAAAAATTATGATACAGTTGGTCAATTTATTTCATAAGCTGTGCGCCTGCATTTTGAATACGATAGAGTGACTAGTGAAGACCAATCTTAATTACCACATGGAAATAAGGAAATTATGGAAATAACTAGAATGCCGGAACACCATTGCCCAACTGCGCTTATTTCCTATTGCAACAAAATCCTTTTAAAGGTCATCAATGGCAGCATGTCTTCTTCATCTGCTTCTTTCGGCCTTTTCGAACGGGTCAATCGGGTTAGCCACTCGGCTCAGTCTCCTCTACTTTTTCCGGTCTTTAGTGTCCTCCGTCGTTGCTTGATCGATGGCAGTGTGTAATGAAAGATAAATGCTGAAATTGTTTAAGGACAATATGCAAAGGCGGGCACACACGCGTACACACACACATATATATATATATATATATATATATATATATATATATATATATATATATATAATATTTTATAATTATATGTATAATTATATGTATTTTTATATATTTTTATAAATAACCAACAACACTGATAAATATTTTATAAATTCTTTCTCGACGTTACTTCACTCCCTGTCGACATACGAAAATGAGATAAAAGTTGCAAATTACAGTTC
Organism: Morbakka virulenta; assembly: GCA_003991215.1. Lineage (NCBI taxonomy): Eukaryota > Metazoa > Cnidaria > Cubozoa > Carybdeida > Carukiidae > Morbakka > Morbakka virulenta. Next base: position 3,441,343 of record RDPX01000015.1, read on the forward strand.
TGTAATACAAAAGGCTTGGAACCTAACCACATACACGATGGGGAGTAAGAAAAAATCACACCCGTACTATGGAGCTAGTAAAGCCAGGATATCTCGCTACCAACATTAGCCTTCGGAGGTGATGAAAATTCACATTTACGTGACGCTTCTTTTGTGAGATACGTCTCTATCTTTATGGATGTTTTTGTCGTCAAGTCGTATGTCCTGTATGTGATCTGCAAGTACAGAGTGTCAATGTGTTTTTTTAAATGTGTCAACATGTTCTCTCACTCACTCACTCTCTCTACATATATATATATGGAGGTTGTGTGTGTATGAAATTTCATGCCCCTTACCAAGTTCATTTCAAAGGAATAAACTATAGTACGTATTATTGGCCCCTAAAGCATTGCGCTTTTGCTGCCTTTTCTTTGGGTTACAAAAGTGAAGCATTCCTCTTGCCACTCCCTCAGTATGCGTCAAAAAATCCGTGTCACTAACTATTTGACTGGTCCTAGTTGTCTGTAACCAAATAAGGGATTTTTAATTTTTAATGGGTTTTCTTCCTTTCCACTAAAACAATGGTCACTTGAATCAACATTTGTGATAAAATGGTTATTGTTTGTGTTTAAAGCAATTATACACACAAACATTCATCATTTTTAAGCTTAATTATTGGAAAAGTAGTCTCGTGGGGAAAGTGACTCTGGCCCAAACTCATCCATTCCAAATAACATTTTCTTTCCTGCTGTTACGCAAGTATCAGAGGTGGCATCGATCTAGAGCTCATCAAATAAGTTCGTAAGTTGGTACAAATTTTCATTATGTGTGAACGTATGTTTTAGGACAAAAGAGCCTTTAGAAACGTACAAAGTATTTTTTATTTGAAAATTTTATAATATCTAACGTACTTTGCTCGAATTTGACACGTGGGTTATATATTTAAAACATCGTACCTCAAACAATATATCAAATACATTGAGGACTGCACGTCGCAGAGACGGTGAAAATGTGAGAATATGAAAAAGAGAAATGTTTTTAAAACCTCTTTACTTTTAACCAGTAATAAATGAAGAGTAGTGGAAAACGGTTTAAGCTTTATTGTGTGTTTTCAAGTGGTTATATATCTTTTTAATTAATTTTGCCAACCTGGCAGCCGTGCTAATAGTCACAAACCAAACCACAAAAAATGCAATAAATATTGCACTTGTGCTGAATATTTTGTTTTGCGTATTTTTCACTCTGGTTTTAACGTCATTTTCTTTCCCCCAGTAACTGGAGCTTCGACCGTGCTATTAAAAGGGACTTTATTTTGGCTGTGAGGGGTTTCTTGGCCCGATGCGCAATTTATTAAAGTTATTATTAATTACGAACAAAATATAAACAAGTAACCTGTTAACAGTTTACACTGTTGTCGTACAATTTTACCAATTGATTGTTCCGGTGTTTGTTCTTTTACTTTCATTTTTGGTTTTGCAGTTGTGCCTAGAGAGGCTAGTATGATGGTTTTTTTAAATAAATGCCCTTGGTTTGACATAAGTTCAGCCCGTGAATCACCTCGCCCATGAGTGACACGCAAAGAAGGATAACATGGTATGCGCGTTAAAATATCTTAAATCGTGCATTCTTTACAGACTTCTATTGTTTTGTTTCTCATTTTCAATACATTTTGAACAAGCTCCGCTCCTCATTTTTATAGTCATAATTACCATAAAATGACACCGAGCTGTAAGTGAAATCCTCTCTTTACCAATATGAATATCACATTAGTAATGACATTATAGCCGCAACAGTGAATATCGAAAATAAACGAGTTATATTGTGACTGTGTAGGCATGGCAGGATAAAAGTAAAATACCGTAGCAGACAGGTCATTGACTTTCTATGAATAGTATCTTTCGTGGCTCAGTCAAGTGGTATTCTGATTTTGACCTTTGTTCGGTAAAAGTAAGAGGAAGCAATCAATATTGGCATGTTCTGCATTTTACTCCAATTAGTTATCTGTCTGGAATGCTATGAAAAATCAATTCTCTTCAATTTTTTGTATTTCCTTTAACAGTTCATTCTATGTTTTGCTCCTTTTTAAGTAAAAGCTACATTTAAAATTTGACAGTATGCCAAAATAGTGTTCATATCGTTTGATTTCAATCTGGTGTAGTTTATAACGTTTTAATTGTTTTTGTGGTTACATTTTCATATGAATTTTTATATACAATTTTCTTGATTTCAAATCAATGACAGCATTTTCAAGTAGACATTTGACTCTCCTACTGACAAACTCCTGTTTGTTATTTATATTAAACATTGGTTTGAAAGGTTAAGGATAGATTTGCAACTCGTGCCTCAAATAATTTGTAATTTGGCGGCTATCTTGACTGGTAGCATAAAATGGGCGCTTCGATCTTCATTCCTTCATACAAAATTGACTGGCTGGTAGCTTGGGCCAGAGTTAGAGTTATTGGTCTTTTATTTTAGGTTTAATGAGTCGTATGAGACCAAAAGCACAAACTTTGGCCCAAGCTACCAGCCAGTCAATTTTGTATGAAGGTCGAAGCGTATGTTTTCTATTTAAACTTTAGTTACTGTTACACCAATAACCTCTTACACGTCTTTATTTATTGTTAGTATAAGTTAATTTTTGCTACATTAATTCATAAAATGTGAATGTTAACCATTTATAGATTGCTATGTTCTGGTTACTAACCTGTCTGTTTTCTCCCATTTCATGAAGAAATTGGCATTAACGTCTTCTCAAAGAAATTGGTGGCCTTCTTACAAGATCGAATCGGACGAAAATCGTTTTGACCTGAATACCGTGAGCTTTAGCATTTAATCAAATGCAATTGCCATAAATCTAGCTTTAGACAAAAATAGGAATAGACTTACCCGAAAAAGTTCGAAACGGAATGGTCTACTTTTAACCGATAATTTATATAAGCCCTGTTGCATTATCTTTATGACATGCTATTTGTTTAGTCTCACAGGATTTACCACATTAATCACTTTCGAAGACATCGCAATTAAGCATTTGCTATTTCGAAAATCATTTGTACCGAAGATACCCTTTTCCTCTAAATGTTCGCTAGGCATTGGCTATTGGTTGTGGTTTTTCAAACAATAAAGTATTGAGTAGTTCGCTCTAACATCAAGGTTATAAGCAAACATTTGTCTTAATGATACTCGCCATTGTCTGTTGACGTTTCTTGAAGTTCTTAAAAAGTAATAGTAGACGTGACATTAAAGCATGCAGTTAGCTCTCCGACGTGTTCCAAGTATCTTCGTAAGGATGTTTTTTATGTTTGCGATCACGACCTTCATCTATGTATGATAGTGAAATAATAGTATGAAGTAACTTTTGGACGTCGAAATAAAAGTAAAGCTATATTGTCTGTAATTATATCTTGATCATTTTGGACTAACTACATGGCAAATTAGCTATTGATAGGTGCATGTTAGTAAAGTTAATTAAAGAAAATGGCAATACTAAAAAATTTTGGCATATTTTGGATCGTCATCATGCGTATGTTCAAGAATTTATTAAGAACTTATTTCGTAAACTCAACGCCCGTTACGTTGTTCGATTGGATTTTGATTGATATTAATTTAATAATAAATTGTTTTCTAATATTTTTTAAAGAGGGAACTTTAACAATTGACAGTACATATTGGAATGTTGTTAACAAATACGTATTGTGAGTGCATATTGTAAGTGGATATGTGTAAGATATATAGAATTGGTATGTTAGTTCAGAATGCTTGTCAAAACAGCGGAATTATATTTATTAATAAAATTTTAGCAAAAATTTATTTTGGTCATATATTTGCTTTTTTGAAATCTTGGTATGCACCAAACTGTTTGATTCGCGCATGCGCATGAAACTTAGTACGTGGAATTAATGCTGCTTTTACGCATGCGCATGCGCCAGATTTTACTGGATCCGGCTTTGCACAGTATTCCCAATGTTTCAAAGAATCCGTATCGAATTGTTGGGGAAAGTAATATCGTGGACGGAAGGCGGCAACATCTTCTATAATATTACCAATTTTTTTTTTTAATGGTAAACTAGAATTAGCATAGAATTATTACTCCATACACATGTATTTTGATGTATGGGAGTTAAAACAGGCGAAAANATGCACCAAACTGTTTGATTCGCGCATGCGCATGAAACTTAGTACGTGGAATTAATGCTGCTTTTACGCATGCGCATGCGCCAGATTTTACTGGATCCGGCTTTGCACAGTATTCCCAATGTTTCAAAGAATCCGTATCGAATTGTTGGGGAAAGTAATATCGTGGACGGAAGGCGGCAACATCTTCTATAATATTACCAATTTTTTTTTTTAATGGTAAACTAGAATTAGCATAGAATTATTACTCCATACACATGTATTTTGATGTATGGGAGTTAAAACAGGCGAAAAAGAAGCGATTTCATGTACTACGTTTCAAGAATGCTATAGGGTCTGAGCAAAATCTAGCGCATGCGTAAAAGCAGCATTAATTCCACGTACCAAGTTTCATGCGCATGCGCGAAGTGAACACTCTCTTACGTTCAAAGACTTTAATTCTTGGTAGGAAATCTTGAAATGATCAATCATAATTTTCATCACAATTCATCTTTTGCTTCAACAAAACCTGCTCGTACAATGATCGTAAATTATCATACTTCCTTACTTATTATACATTGGCTATTGTATGTAAACTACAGTCCATTACTGCTACCGTTCCCTATATACAAAGCGAATTTTCAACAATTTGTGTGACAAAATAAAAACAACATGAAACCCTTCGTCTTTATTTAACGATCGATATTTATCTTTATCACTGCTGCATTCTCATTGCGATATAGCTCATATGGTTTGGTTTTATCATTAAAAACAACCATCCAGCTTCATCTTCGAATCCCATCACATCCAATTGTTCATGATGGCAAATTTGGACTGTTTGATCGAGAGTGAGCTGGCGCTGACAAACGATAGAAAAACATTTGTGCATGTTAAAAGATCAAATTGATTCGGTACGGATCAAGCTTTTTGTTAAGTAACAGAAATTACAAGATAAATATAATTTAGGTCATGTATATATATATATATATATATATGTATACAAGTAGGCACTCTTCTCATTCAAAACATATTTTAAGAACAAAAGTAATGATGACGACAATGATAATGACAATTCCATTCCAATTTTTCACAATTGCAAAACAGCTCTCTTTTGAAAAAGGGATGTTATTACAATTATATCCAAGTTAAATTTTGAAATTTTCTGACAACAAAAAGTTTGCTTTTCAAATGTATGTAAAAAAATTCACTAGTCCTTTGTTTACATCAGCCAAAAATGATTTCTTGAATGTCACGTGTCAGTTGTCAAGGATGAAGCTTTTTATCGATTTTCCTTCACAGACAGAATAATGAGTATCAGATATATTAAATATTTTGGCAAACAATCCCGTCCCTTCTCTTAAAAATACCCACTCGTATCTCATATTACAGTCTGCTTATAATTGGGTACATTGGGAAACAAGATGGATTTTGGCAGAGAAAGGTGATATACTTGGGTGATTATCACATCAGAATGACCACAACATTAAAAATTGCCTAAACTGGTGTAGTAACAGTAGTAGGAATGTCAGTACCATTATTGGAAGCATTACAAAAATGTACATTTGCAGGAGCATTAGTAGAAACATTAGCAGGAGCACGAGGAGGAGCATTAGCAGGAGCAACATTGGCAGGAGCATTAGCAGGGCCATTAGCAGGAATATTTCCAGAAGCATTTGCAGAAGCTTTTGCAGGAGCATGATCAGGCGCATTAGCAGGAAAGCATGAGGAGGATGAGGAGAAGCATTTGCAGAAGCATTTGCAGAAGCATTTGCAGAAGCATTAGCAGCAGCATGAGGAGCATTAGCAGACACATTAGCAAGAGCTTTAGCAGGGCCATTAGCCCGAACATTTGCAGAAACGTTTTCAGAAGCTTGAGAAGCAGGAATAGCAAGAGAACGAGGAGGAGCATTTGCAGAAGCATTAGCAGGAGCATCAGGAGGAGCATATACAGAATCATTTGCAAAAGCATTAGCAGCAGCAATAGCGGCAACATAAGGAGGAGCATAACCTGGAGCATTAGCAAGCCAATTAGCACGAGCATTTGCAGGAGCATAAGGAGGAGCACTAGTACTAGAAGCAGTAGTACAAGTAGCAGTAGCACTAGTAGAACTAACACTAGTAGTAACACTGGTAATAGTAGTAATGTTAGGAGTAGGAGTAACACTACTAGTAGTATGTGGCAGTAGTAGTAACGCTAGCAGTGGTAACAGTAGTAAAGTAGTAGTAGTAGTAATAGTAGTAGTAGTAGTAGTAATAGTAATAGTAGTAGTAGTAGAAGTACTAGTAGTAACAGTAGCAATAGTAGCAGTAATAGTAGTAGTAGTAGTAGTAGTA
>RDPX01000015.1:3459068-3476598 GCA_003991215.1 Morbakka virulenta
TGTCATACAATCATTCCCATAAAACTGGTTATAACTTTTCGCCTAATTTTGTATTAATGGATTAGATTTCAACCCTAATGTGGGCTATTCACGTGTTTTTTGAGTCATTAGATTTACAAGTGAAATTTTGAATATTATCTTATTGTATGTCTTATACCTGTAATTATTGCATGCTATCTTATCTAGTTTTATTATCATTGTATTGTAGTTCTATTTAGCTTATCGTAGTTTTTATATTTTATTCTATTTTAGTTCGAACCGATTTATGATATTTGTTCTACGATTTCACCGATTTCATCGATTTACGATTTCTGTATTTCACGATCTCTGTCTACAATTTATATCATCGACATCAATCAATGAACAATTGTGAACTTATCTATCGTGTTTATTAAATCGTATCATTATCCATCGCGTTCAAATGATTTGTATCAGCACTGCTACAGTTATCGACCCAGTGTGCTTCTAGTGAATTTATGTTGAACAGTTTTCTATTTACTGGAGCTACATCTAACGCCTGCCACAATTATAGGTGATGGACCTAAGCTTTAGTCAAAGCATCCAAAAAGGCAGCAGGTTTATCACTCATTCCATGATTAGGGTATTCTTTTAACATGATGCCTAAGAATACGTCAGGTAAGCAACGAAATGTTTTCCGCGTATCGGCGCTCGAACTGCTTCTCTACCTGCTGCGAGTCACTCTACGCCTACTTTGGCAACCGTGAAAGTAGGCGTTAGTATGCCACGAGGTAGTAGGTCGAAGTTAGTATCAAACATTAATCTTTGCAAGTTGGAACTGACGCACTAAACCTCCATTTTTGTCTGCAACCACACTACCAAAGCCGCTAAAAGTCATCTAGCAGGAAATTGGGCAAGAGGGCGCATAGATAATATACACCACTAGAAATGAGAGTACTGGGCCTCAAAGGAGCCTTAACAATTTTACTGAAGACAAAGCGGAGATGGATCTACAGCCGAAAGACGCCCAGATTTGGGTGGGCTGAAAGAGACATGTTTCTGTGATAAACCGTTAAGGCAGGCAACTGAGAAAATAAAAAGAATGCGAGTATACAATAGAAACTATAATGTTAACATCATATTCATAAGATTTATATCACATAGTTGACATTTTTCAAGTCGTTTTTTGCTTTCCATCTTTCCATGGATTCGTTCCTTACAAGATAAACATAGTCACTACTACTTAAAGAGTTGCTCTTGCATAAGAAAAGGTAAAAAAATAACGAGAAAAATCAAATAGCTTACAAAAGAACCTTATTGCCACTTGATGTAAAACAATTCAGATGGTAACTTTTCTAACCAAGTCTTGTGTAAATACTGTCTCTCAAACCACGGCTTCTGTACCCTAACTTAAACTATCCACTATCAAACAAATCTAATCAACTAAATCACTGTTTTGTGTATAATTTTGGACATCTCAACAAAAATGACGTACTCTGGCAAGTCAACAACGTCGTAAGACCAAATTAAAAGGCAAAAAAGGTCTTGTTAAATCAAAGGAGGGGTAAAGGAAACGCCTTAGAGTTGTTGGCAATTATTGTCACTGTTGTACTGCTTTATTCAAGTTGGTAAGTTTCATACTTTTACTGAAATTTTACTGAGGTGATCTTTTGTTTCACAAAGACTGCATATTAAAGGGACGATATTTCAAACATTTGGGAGGGTATAGGATGGAGTTCAAAGCTGTGTTTTTGTGATATGCTAATGAGCTTAAGTTTATACTAGAAATCTATAAGAAGAATGATTAAAAACAGACCTGGTTCAGAGTCTTTTGCGCTATCTGTTACCTTGGTTTCTTTTTCTTTTTCTTCTTCTTCTTCTTCTTCCTCCAGAACAACAAGTTCACTTTTATTTTCTGTACACTCTCTTTTAACATACGGCACTCCACGAATAATTTCATACGTCATGGCTGTGATATTGAATTCCGATACGTCAGTAGCTCCCTGAAGAAAATAAGCAGAGGTGAGAAAATGAGAAAACAATCAATCACGGGGTCAACATGAAATTTATAGGATGTGGAAATAACTGAAGAAATCTCATCATATCACAAATCTAAATGAAATATTCATAGTATTTATATGAAACATAATAGTGTTATCAAAAGAAGGTAACAATAACTGATACAAAAAAACCCGTTGATAATCTGGCGTTTACAGTGAGGAGATGCAACTATGAAAACACGTGATACTTCACAAACTTTATCATCAGTTTTGTTTTAAAAGTTTTTCGCGTGGAACCTGAACATTATCAGCACTCGCTTTACGATGAGTTAACTCTGCGCGCAACAGAAATATTTTCCTAAGTAAATGTATATAAATTTCATGGGTACTTAAGTTTCTTATATTAACTGAAAAGTGATTCATATATGAAAAGTAGTTAGTCTCATTTGACGCGAGGGGGCTAGAAGAAACGTGATTACAAGTTATTTACAAATTTTTTTTTGTTTTATCACCAATATATTCTGATAAGTAAATAACCGAATCAAATTTTCATAATATTTCTTTTCGCAGGTCGCAGCACTATGCCCCATCACTTATGAACCACAATCTCGCACGTGAGCATAAAGTTTATCATAACCTCGATGAAAACGAACTGCCATGATGTTTTTGCCGCAGTTTTGTGGTCCAATTTTTCAAACTGTTTACACAGCCTGTCATAATCAAACAATATGAACGATAAAAGCGATATTATTCTTGATTCATGATTCATTACAATTTATAGTTTTGAATTACAATTTGAAATAAATTGAAAGATTAAAATTGACAATTTTTTTGAAGTGACAATTCAGCACTTTTTACAAAATTTATAAAGTGCATTTCACACCAACGGTAAACAATATCAGTAATATAAAATTATTAACAAATGGGATATATGGTCTCCTCTCTGTCTCTCTACCTGGTGCAACTACTATGGGATATACTTCACCAATAAGTCTTGAAGAAATTACAACATTTAAAGGAGAACGTCATGGCAACGTGGACGATTTGCGAGTTGTACCAAAGATCTGCAGCACACAATTTGAAATGCATCCACGCATACTTTTAAAACTTGTTGCAAGTTGTTGCTAGAGGCGGTTTTTCTCAATTCTAAGAACTTGGTATCCATTGTGCCCGGGAACAATTTAATCATCATAATCACCATCATCATCATCATCATCATCATCATTATATTCGGTTTTACGTCTGTTTTACATGCTGGCATGTGTTGGAAGTTTCAATAAAATGGACTTCCAGGCCAGTCTGTCCTTTACTAGATCTTTGGTGACACCTTTTTGCTTCAAATCCGATTTGATTACTTCCTCCAATGTTTTCTTTGGCCTCCCTTTCATAACAGCACCTTCCACTTTCATTGACATGCACTTCTTCACCCAATCATCTTCATCTTTTCCCTCCACATGACCAAACCAACGAAGTCATCTTTTCTGCATGTACTGACTGATGCTATCCAACTTAATCTTTTCCTGAGATCCAAAGAGCTTGGCCTGTCCTTCAGGATTACATTACACATCCACCGAATCATTCTCATGCCATTTCTTTTCATGCAGCTCAGATCTTCAGCTTTCACTGGCTATGTTTCACTGCCATACATCATAACACTCCGTACACATGCCTGGTAGACACTGCCTTTGGTTGGAAAAGATACAACTCTACCGTTTAGCAGTGCCAATAGTTCACAGAACTTACTCCATCCGCTCCTCGCCCTTGTAGTCACACTTGCATCTGCCCCTCCACTGGCACTTATGGTGTCACCAAGGTAAGAGAATGTCTCCACTACTTTCTTCACTATCAAGATGCACATTTGGAATCTCAAGATTGACACTACGATCTCCACTCACACACTTTTTGCAGTTAAAATGGGAGTTTTCTGTCAACCTTCCTTTTATCCCACTGCACTTTTTATGCACCCAGTGCTTGCATGTAACACAAAAATTTGAGTTGCTTCCCACTCCCTTCCCACAAACCGAGCACGGAAATTTCTCCTTTGTTTTAGGCTTACCAAAATCAGAGCAGCTGAGCTTCACTTTAGTTAATTAAAGTTAGTTAAAAAGGTTTTTTCCATTATTAGCAAATGAAATTTATGTCAGATGACCAAAGAGTGTAGATATTTGAAATGAAATATACATGGGAAGAAAACAAACCCAAGTTAAAATAAATTAAAAACAACGGGTCTTAAAAAAATACCTCATTCATTTCAATCTGCAATAAATACTCTATTGCAATTGAAATGAAATACGATTTACTATTTTGGGTGGGAAAATTTATACCCATATATATATGTATACATATACATATATACATATATATAGATATAGTTTTGGCGCTTTGTCTCTTTTTATCTATTTGTCTTTCTCGCTCTGTGTCCTCTGTTTCTCTTTCGATAGCTCTTTCTCCCTGTCTGTCTGTCCCCTCCCTCTCTGTGTCTCTGTCTCTCTGTCTCTGTCTGTCTGTCTCTCTCTCTCTCACTCTCTCTCTCTCTCTCTTGTTTTCAGGGAACGTTTTCAATTCACTATTTAATGCTGATACTTCTGAACACTAATTAAAATATATTTATTTGCTACTAGCAAATCCATCGATTCTGATAAGTGTTATATTCATACATGTGTAATGTGAGATGTGTCACTTTGCTTGATAGCATCTAATGCTTTTTTAGAGAACTCTCTCACGAAAAACTGCTATCAGGTACGTTCTTACATAAGATACGTACATGAATAAAACTATTCTCGAGGCATAAAAACAAATTTTAAAGAAATTTTTTTGCAGAAGTCAAATGAAAACGTTACAAAATACCAAGGCACTTTTCACAATTAACTTCTGCGTAAATGAAACAGTATTTTATCTGTGAACTGGATCTATTCTAATCTTTATCGTAAGAGTTTTTTATGGCTAGTGACATAACGTAAAACGAGAAAACAAATATTTCTACGAAAAAATACATCTAATGTTGAAGTAAAACGCAGGATGACGGTACTTTTTTATGATCTTTACAAAAGTATGACAAAAATGGGTCCTTAAACTACATTTACTAAATCCTTCAATGTAAGAGTTTTCAAAGACTGATGGCACACCTTTACAAAACATATATTCCATATAACAAAAACGCAGAAAAAGCGCGAGGCGAATCGCAGGATGCTGGGACGGTGGCCTGTTTTAAAAATTTGGTCATTTAAATTAATACTACAATTAATAAGAGGTTTTGAAGACAAACAGCAAAACGTTAGAAAAATGGACATTTCCTGTATAAACAATACAGATGAAACGCCGGACAAATTGCTTAGTGACGGGAAATCGCCTATTCAGAAAAAAAGCAAGTGACTGCAAGCCATATCGCAACCGCTTTCCTGCCGTAAATAAACTTGGCAAAAGAACTACGACTTAATTGAAGTGAAAAACCGCAGATATAACTTTAAAACCTTAGTGTGCACTCCATTTGATATCTTAAAAAGTGACTCTTCTTCAGACTCGATTCCAAATGATATGAAAGGGCTGTTGATAATATCTCCCCAGTAGCCTCGACGTGCAACCTTTTCTCCACTCTAAAGATAAATAAATTTAAAGCTACCATAACATTACCAAAAACACCCATGGCGTAAAAATTCTCTAAATAGAGAAAATGAGAAACTTCTCGAAAAAGGCGTCTTTAGCAAGATTCCTTATCTTGGAGTTTCTTGGCTATTTTTTAATGTATTTATTTGTTTAATTCATTAATTTATTTATTCATTTATTTTATATTTATTTACCTTTTTTCTTTATTTATTTACTTATATTTTTTTATTTATTACTGAAAATTAGGGCACAGGATAAACTATTCAAAAATAATATGTGTAAGCTATATACAATAAATTTTCTGTTTTCCAATGGGTCCTGTCCTAAATACAAGAAAGATTAAGAATAAAGTAAAAATGGAAGACTGAAAGATATAAAATAACTTTACAGATATTACAATTTCAAAAAGTCATCCTTTGACGTAGCTGAGCGAACTTTACGTGGGAGTGATTGTTAGTACAAAATAAATCTTTTTAAGAGAACAGAATGTCTATGCTGTTTTGAATAGCAAAGGTTAAGTTGTTGAGATCAATATACATTAACCCCCTCCCCCAATAACGAACATCCTTTTAGAAAGACTTAAATTTTCGTGGTTGAGAAGGAACTGCAATTTGGAGAAAACCGATATTTTCCTCATATATATGAAATAGCAAAGCAAGTGGTTAACCCATGAACTGTTACACTGAAATCGAAAGAATAACAGGTATAAATAATATGTACTGTGATACAGCGGCAACTGTGATATTGGTTTGTTCGTTCAAGATTGATTCAATTTGATTGTTTTACTACCGGCAGTATGTTATTTTTATAACCAATGAGCTTAGCCTACTAATAAGGGCAACTATTAAATGCAAAACATCATTTTCTACAACAGTTATTTGTAGGGAAAAGTAAGATAGGGGAAAGGTTTGGCATTCGTTAATTGGTTTGGGGGCGTTATTGGAAGGGGCAGTTACACTACATTTAATACAAAATTAGTTGTGGGAACAGAAGATCGTTCGTTATTGGGAGGACACCGTTATTAGGAGGGACCGTTATTGGGGTTGGACTACTCTATAAGTCAAAAAGTATAAAATCTGATGTATGATATATTGTCAAACCTGTGTCAATAATCGTTTGTAAGTGGCGGCTATTTACCAAAAAGACCATTCCTGATTCGCTTAACACCAATACCGGTTGTGTAACAGTCATCTTCAGCTAGTGGCTGACTAAGACACAGAAGAAGTATCATTCTCACCAATCACTAACCAGTATTCAAGTACTGCTATAAGGTCATGCCAAAAATTATTATTATCATTCATGTATATACATATAACATGTTACATATAATAAGTAACATGACATATTACATAACATACATATAACTTCCTGCATAGTCCAATTTGTTAAGAGAAACCTGTTTGTAGCCACCACTTGTCAATTACCTAAGTCCCCCAGCACAAATATTGACTGCGCAACAGCCATTTGTTGTCTTAGGCCAAAATAAATTACATTACATTTTTTACCAACTCCTGCCCTCAACATTGCCCACATGTCACTTATTAAGCCTAGTTGTGACCATTATATGACATTGTCCTTTTATATTTTGTTACAATACACAAGTATTAATCAAAACAACTATTTGTAGACTTGGTTACCAAATACACAGACTATCGCTTTTAAGTAGTGAATGAATAGCCACATTGTCAGCCCCATTCTTCTAACAAATCGCCAAAAACAATTCCATTAATATGGTCTGTATATGACCCTGTGATTAAAGACCATTTGTAAACTAAGACCGATTTGTTGGAGTCTTGTTATGATTTACAGGTTATATAAAATATATAATTTGAGTACCTTTCTCATTATCATTCCAGAAGCAAGAGTTCTGTTTGGGAATTCGTATGCTGAATCTTCTCTAAGTTGAAAAGCCAATCCAGTTTCTCTCCAATTTGCATATTCCCGGAAGCTTATAATGTTCGCCTGAGAAGTACAAAAACAACGATTAGTTGCAGGTAAACTCCTAAATACAAAATAATACACTTGAATCTCGATTATCCGAACACCTATTATCCGAATTTCATATTATTCGAGCAAGATCTTCCGGTACGGGTAAATATTTACGTAAGCGTGTGTTTGTTTACGGATAACCAGTTATCAGAGCAATCAGTTATCCGAACAAATTGCTTCCCGTCCCTCTTGCTCGGTAATCGAGGTTCAATTGTAAAGTGAAACTAGCTGTTGGGTTGAATCTACATATGTAGATATCTACATATGTAAAGTAAATGAAGGGCTTGGATTACAAAAATGAGTTTAAGTACATAAATAAAGAAGCCCAAGCCAGCAAAATCGTACTAATTGAGATTCGAACTTCGGTGGCCTACACAGCGTCCTGCAATTCTACTCGAGCACCTTGACCGCTTGGCGAAATGGACTAGAAATCCAGGGCAGTGTTCAGTCATAAACTTGAATCTTAATGGGGCCAATTTCTTTCGTCTGGAAAAAAGTTATTAAATTAACAAAAGTACAGAAATTTTTCATGTTGATTACATAAAACTGAACTAAACAAAAATCTCAAATTTAAGTGAAAAGTGTTAGGAATTATGACAATTAATTTTCTACGAAATTAACCTCTGAAACTGTGGTATCGACACTTAATTATCTGGGATAACAGCCACTTTAAATGACATCAGCAGGGAAAATATGATGCATTCAGATCTAAATGATCGCTTGCCTTTTAATTCTTCTTACGACTGCTGGCATCTTAGAAGTAATATGTATAACAAAAATGTCTGGAAGTCTTTGCTGATATAATTGTCATTAAGTAACAACACTGGTATCAGAAGATATGTCAAGGTTGTTGAAGTAGGCGAGGAGACCAGAGACTTCTCTAGTTCCTCTACATGATGTCGGGTGAGAATGACAACGTTGTGAAGGTAAGTGTACCAGCAGCCATTAGTGGGTAAAAGAAGTCGAGGTCGTCGAAGGATGAGGTGAAGAGATACAGTTGCAAGTGGGATCCAGGGAAGAAGGATTGGGAAACCTGCCGCAATGGTGAAGGAAAGGCCGGACGGTTGACCCAAATAAGTTGGGCAAAGATCGGAGAAGAAAAAGAAGACGACGAAGACGAAGATGAATACAGTAGTACGTGGGTGGTGCTATGAGCCGATTTTCAGAAAATTATTACAACAGGGTCACACCAAGTATAAAACTCTTAAAATGCCTGGTAAAAACAAGGGTATATAAGGGGGTGTAAGGCAAAACTTCGAAAATAGTCCACAGATAGGGAGTGATGATCAAGAGAAAGTGCTTTTTTCCAATTGATCATTAATAAAAATGACATACTTACTGGTCAGAGTACCTTTTTGCTGAACAAACACAAGGTTGCAAAACACGTTCACACACATATACAGAGATACAAATACACACAGAGTCAAACTAAAGATACTCCCTGTCAATAATGAAGAGAACGAGCTTAAAAATGACATAGTGAAATAAGAAGTTTCACCATCAACAATAATGGTCCAAATCTTTCAACTAAAGAAGTAACTTTTGTTTGGGTTAATTAGAGCCTCAGTTAATTCTATGAAAATGGAAACTAAGTATAGTAGAGGGAGGGTTTCACATGCATGTTTAGACGATAGTTAGGGAAATGTCCATAAGACATGGCTTCCAGCTTAGTTATACGTTGGCTTGAAAGATTATAGATGAGCAGGTGGGTGGTTGTTCTGCTCAGTTAAAGAAGTCGACATACTACTAATGATTCTCAGTGTTTCTGGCATATATACCCTTTATCTAGGCTCTTGAATAACTTTCTCATCTACATCCTACATGGGGAAAAATGAGTACAAAACCGGATTCAAACTATGAATGCCCAAGGACATTGTTATGAACGATAAGATTGTTTTGTTTATACCTACGATGTTAACGAAATCTTCATCCTTAACAGTACCTGTACATTTTTTATGGTTGAATCCCAAGATTGAGGCAACGCTGTTTACCAGTGTTAAGTCGACCTCATATCCGCATGTGATTAAAATAGGAATAAATTTTAAGGTATTTCTATTTGGTGATATTGTAATTACATTTTTAGCGAAACCAAGACTTTGGATATATTTATTTATTACGCTCATCTCATAGACACCTTTCGGAATAGTTACCTGATGATTTGACTAACCATCGTTAAATATGAATATGTTATTCTTTCTCGTAATATTGGAGAAACTCCACGCGGTCTATAAGTTAACAAGAGACACTTCATACCTTTTGTTTTGATCTAATTCAAGAGATGGGTTGAATTCTGTGTCAATTCTACTTCCACTGTCACTGATGATAAACGTATGGCCGGTCATTTTTATTTTAGCCGATATTTTATGAAGCAATGCTCATTTGAGTTCCATCACTTTTAAATTTCAGTACCCTATCATTGACACAGAGACAATAAGCGCGTATTTGTGGGGGCATATTTTGACTAAACTAATATTCAATTGTTATGTTAGTTGTTTCATATTTTAAAGCATCAGGTTGACGGCTAACATCAAACGTATATAGTGGATACAAAAAAGTTATGACGAGATGCATTTATAGAACCATTTAAGACCAGATTATCCATACCATAATATTTTCTTGTCAGTACAAAACTTCTTTGAACATTCGACTAAATTGCATTTTGTTAAAATTGAGACGATAATCAATTGCTGGATACCTCACATCACTTAACTCATCTGTTGCATGTGTCAAATTGAGATGGATAAAAATAGCGCTGCTTGTCTCCTGGTTATTCCTTTTGTTTGTTTGAAATGCTAGAATAAACCACCTTGGATGGTCTGAAGAACTCTTGTTTCTCAGTTTCCAAGTAAAGTAGGTACTGTGCTCCACCTGTATCGTGCTATATTTCCGCATACTAAACCCAACATCTAAGACTGATTTGTTTTCAGTCCTTTTTATAAGCTCAAATCCTTCAATGTCGCTTGGTTTTACAATGGGTATGTGGAGTGAACATTTGACCCAATGAATTTTGCCTGCCTCAACTCCTCTAGCTCTTGAGAATGAAAACTTTTCTTTGGGGTAACTTCTAATAGGGGAACTTTTATGTCCTTTCACTCCCCTATTATCGTCTTCTAGTAAGGCATCGATGTCTTTAAAGCAGCACATTTTCTTTCCTCTTGCTCTTGTAAAATCGTCTGGATAAGTCAACACTCCCAACGTCGCACTTGAGTGAGCTGGATGATTTAAGCTCTCAACCTTTTTACCACCAAGAAACAGTGAAATGTTGAAGAGCAATCATGATTCTATCCGCGTAAGTAGCACCATATACTTTTTGCAACTGACCCTCTATGGTAAGATATGCTTGTGCTAGATAGTAAAACTTATCATGGTGATTGATGTAAAAGTAAACTTTCCCCTGCTGGTTAACGTCATCACCAGTTTCAGGTTCGTACTTACGATGCTGGAAGCACTCGATGCTCTTGTTTTCATCGGATTTCTTTTTTAGGTCGAATAGTTGTTTAGTCGCCATTTTTACACCCATGGCATTTAATTTTACATTCAAAAAATGAAAATATTCATAGAAAAAAGGGTTTGGATTACAAAAGCCAAATAAACTGATATCATCAGACAGTTAAAAGATACCCAACTTTCGAGGAGTTTTCATGAAAGATGATTTACTCAAAACACCTCATAATACTGAATACAGTGTTATGAACTTTAATGATTTGAATCAACAAGGATCTCACGGATGTGTTGGTCCAAACAAGATTCCAACAGAATTCATTTTGATTCATTTAGATTCATATTGCCCTTTGAAGAACAAAGATATCTAAAAACACCCTCAAAATATAAAAAGCAAACCTTATGCATCCGGAGAAACATTGAGCAAATTCAAGAACAGAATACAAAAGTCTGTGGTCTCTGTCTCTAAGTTTTAAAAAATTTGAGTGTCGGTGTAGGTTTTCAAGAGATAAAATACTTTGTAACCCCCATAAGAAATACCGAGTTCGTTTGGAGAAAATGTTAGCAGATATACAAAACAAGGACCCCAGGCACCTAAATTACCTCAAGGATCCCAAGAGCCAACGGGTAATTCCATAAAATAGGAACAGTTACTCGACTAGCCATTCCCTTTAGGAGAATCATATAAATTAAAAACAGACGAAGATTTACTAAATCCATGGGTCAATATGCAATTTGTTGCTGGATATAACTATGGTCAAATATATAGCACAACAATTATGCTTGTATCAGCAATAGATAACGGCAAAGAAAAGCGTACAATGATTTAATTCATTACAGCAATTGCTAGTCTATCAATGACTATAAAACCCTTATGACAAGTTTTCACGACCGTCAAGAATTTTCTTACATCCGTAATGGGTCCAAAAGGGATGGCTGGACCTCAAGGTGAAAAGAGGCTGCAAGAACCAAGAGGAGACAAAGGAGACAATGGAGGTAACGGTGACAAAGGCGGTACAGGACCTACAGGTGGCAAGGATGAGAGAGGGGATAAAAGCAACCTTAGGAATGTGATTATTCAATCAAATGGAGGAAATTCAATCAACGCCAATATGCATCAGTTGAGCACGTAGGAAATAGATATGGGGAGGTGTAGTTCACTTCAACCGGAGATATTTATAAGTTGAAACATAGCATCGAGAATTTATGGGTCCTCATGCTTCAGCTCTTAATATTGGTGATAATGAATATGTCCAAACAGCGATGTTGATGTCACATGCGTTAAAGTTTGGAACACCTCCAAGACTCAATGACAAATTCAAGTGGGACACTATTGCTAATTCAAAGTCAACAGTCCACAGCTACTTAAAGCACAGTTCTTACCAATATAAAAATATAATAATCAAGAACCGGGCCTCTTTAAAGTTGAATTGTATGGAACGAACATTATGGCTTTAATTGACAAATGCTATCATACAGAAGATGAAAATATGAAATCTAAACCCAGTTGCAAAGGTGTTAGCAAGAAAATAAACAAGCTCTCATGGAATCGATACTTGGTTGCATTAGAGGGTACTGTTGATAAAGCGCAAAACACTGGTTTTAGATTTGCTGATAACCACATTGTAACATATACACAGAACGAGTTAGGGTTGCGCGCTTACTATGATAAGAGAATTGTTGTTTGCACTTGCACTTACTTGCATTCATTGCATTAAACCAAATTCTTAGTTGTTTCTGGCAATAGATGAAGTCGTGTCCCTAATGAAAGCTCTCCATTGTGTTCTGTTCCAACGTCATTCCGTGGGCTGCCGCTAGTGGGCCTCTCTATAACCTCCTTGTCAAACCACCATTCTGCACACCCTTTAAAACCAAGTTTTTCCAACTCACTTTAGGTACATTACGTGGGGACCTACAATGTTCTGGTCGAACAGAGTCAAATAGCACCTTTGGCAGACGTGAAAATAGGCTACATATAGCTCTGAGACATCCCATATGAGCGACTCCTAGTATTCTCAGGTCTTCTACGTAAGGAAATCAAGATTCTGCGCCATATAGCAGTACCGGGATCACAGCACTATTCAACACACGTAACTTTGTTCTGATAAAATATCTTTCCTAGCGAAGAGCTGCTTTCTCCGTCTACCAAAATAGGACGAAGCTTTCCCGATGCGATTGACAATTTCACAAGAGCTGGTAACTTGGGATATTTTTAAACGTAGAACCAAATTCTTCAACCTGTTCAATTTGCCCACCGTTTAACTGGATGGACAGTAGCAGATCTCCAGGCACTTTTGTTTTCGAAACATTTATCTTTAAGCCGATCATCTTTTCAAAAGAATCCAATTTATTCTGAAACCTCTGTATGTCCTGTTCGTTTTCACCTAAATAGGCAAGGTCGTGCGCATAGCCAAGATCGCTTACAAACAAGTTGTCACCATAAAGTAATCCGTTACATCCTCTGATAGCCTTCGCCATCATCCAGTAAAGGGTGATGTTATAAAGACAGGGTGAAATAACACATCTTTGTTTTACACCAGTTTTAATGGCGAAACATCTTGTCATTTCCCGACAAACATGTTCCAAGGTGCGACTGTCTTTATAAAGGGCTTTCATCATCTCTGTGAGTTTCGGCGGTATTCCAAACTCCTTCAGAGTTACCCACAACGACTGCTGGTGAAGGGAAACACCAAAGGCAACTTTAAAATCTACAAAGAAGCATCCAAATCGTTGACCGTTTCTAATACGTCTTTCAAAAATCTGCCGAGAACAAAGATTTGATCGGAGCATCCACATCCTTTTCTAAATCTAGCTTGGTATTCTCGCAGAGTAGCTTGGTACAAATTAGATATCCTGCTCCTAATTATGGGCGTTACTAATTTACTAGTGATTGCAAGTACGTTTATACCCCTATAGTTTTCACGGACCTTCCGTTCTCCTTTTTTGTACCCAGGGACCTGGATGGAATCCTTCCAATCTTGTAGTACTTTTTCATGTTCCCAAACTTAACGAAAAATTTTGTGTAGGCGCTTTACAAATGGGTCTCCAGCTTGCTCCAATGCTTCCGGAGGAATTTCATCAACACCCGCTGACTTCCGTTTCTTCAGATTCTTGATTGCAGTTTTGATTTCTTCCTTGGAAGGCCACCTTTGAGTTGTAATTCGTCGCCATGTCTGTTACAATGTTCCGCATCTAGAATTTCAGGGTGATCTTTATTGAGTAATGTATCAAAATAAGTTGCCCACGCCTCAAGCTTTGCTTCCTTTCCTGCGATCATGTCGCCATTCGAATCCCTAATGTTCTCACTTACAGACGATCCTTAAGTCGTGATGGATCGCAAGGTTTCAAATAACGTCCTGCTGTTTCCAGTGGCAGCAGCTTGTTCCATGTCAACTGCTTTCTCATTGTATCAATTCTACTCGTCATTAACAAGGCCAAGACTTAACTTCCCGATTCAAATGATTTGTCTCCTCCTTATTTTTCAACTGCACAGCTTTCCGTCTTTCTGAAACAAATTCTAATTTGTTATCTGAAATTCAACGCTTACTTCTTAGCTTTTTGGACGACAGGCACTCTTTACTGATTCATTCAACACCTTCTTTATCCTTGCCCAATCTTTTTCAATATCATCATCGTCATCGTCGTTATCGACATTTTAATCCCTCAGCGCCTGAAAGCGGCGGCTAGCTTCCATCCGATACTACTCTGCAAGGTTTGTTCCCAAAGATTCATAATCTACAACTCTGCAGCCTCAAAGCAACCTTTGCAACAACCAAACTATGGCCCGATCCGATTACTGCAACTTTTTTCGCTCTAACATCTTGAATTGATGACTTGAACCGCCTCGAAATAAAAACAATGATCAATTACTTTATTTGTTTTACCATCATTTGAAAACCAAGTGATATTGTGCTCTGTCCTTTGCCTGAACCAAGAGTTTGCAACCAACAGATTATTGTCTGCTGCAAAACTCAAAAATCGTACGCCATTGTCATTGACTGAACCGGTCCCAATTAAGGGCCCATGACATCAGACCTGACCAAACTATCAGTTCCAGTCTCTGCGTTCATATCACCAGCTAGAAACAGCGCGTTCATTTTAGGTACTTTGGATAAGACCATTTGTAAGTCATCATAAAAGATGTTCTTGGATTCATCTGTATGTTCATGATTTGGTGCGTAAACAGTGACAAGAGAAAGATTGACGATGCCTTTAAATTCCACCAAACTAAGTCTATCAGAGTGAGACATAAAATTAAGTACTGCTTCAGATAGATCTTTCCTTACAAGGGTGACTACACCATATTTCCTACTTTCACCTCCAAAATAATAACATTTGTAAGCAGGGACACCGGTAGATGTATCCATAAACATTTCTCCATTTCCAGGAATTCTTGCTTCACTTATAGTGGCTAAATCAATATTATACCTGAGAAGTTCGTCAGCCAGCAAATTCAGACGCTTTAAGGCTGTTCTAACATTCCAAGAAGCCAGTCGTAAACCCCGCTGCGGTGTAAATAATGACAGTCGTCCATTTGGCACCACTGACCTGTCACTAACATCATGTGGTGCATCGGTTGCCCCGGATGCGGTAGCCATATCTCCATATACATTAGCCAATATATTCATATTCATCATCCATTATTTCAGTGGTTACATTTTACGGCAACTCACCAGCTGCGCCAACCATGGATTTAGGACTCCTGCTAACAGGTGTAGTCCGAAGGAAAATGTAAGGTTCCTACAAAGCTTTCTCCTGCTCTTCCAGATGAACCCGTTTTCCCGAATATCAGGAACGCCAACAAACAGAATTTTGACGCAGCAAAGTAGCAGTTGATTCCGGCCATTGATCGATTGAGATTCATCTGCCCATCATCGTGTGCTGTCATCATGCTGCTGCCCGTGACTTCCCCGTAACCCTGGCCTGGGGGGCGTTAAAATCAGAGTAGTCCCTCTCCTAAACCAACTGTTTTCCGTTCGCAGTCGCCTTCCCTTCTATAGGCTACACAAAACCAATCAGGAGCAATAGCACTATTTCCAGTTAGCATCATGCTTAATGGGTTGAAACGTCGGGAACGCTACATGCTCCAGGGATAATCTTGCGTCCCCTTTCCAGTTGGTCTTCCGACAGTTGAGATGTCATTTCATTGATTAAGCCTCCTGCTTGGATTACAAGGGATGCTACCCCCAGCCCAAAATGATCAACGTCATGCAAGGCAGTTACTGATCAAACCTTCTAAGTAGCTTGGATTACAAGGAGATGCCACACTCCTTGGCACCATGATCAGTGTACTGTCACCCCAACAGGCAGCATTCAGAATCCAATTGTTGTTTCAGATGGAATACAAACAGCACCCTTTTATTAAGACAACACGAACTAGAGATGTGTAACCACAAATCAGGTTACATATTTATAAATGGGTTTCAACTAATTTTGTGGAGGACTTTCGAAGCTCCGCATTAAATGCCATAATCTTGTTTTAACCATGTTATGCACGTTTTAAAAGTTTTATGGTTGGTGAGGCCATGTTATGGTGATTTTCCGAAAATCAGCTAATAGTACCATACATTTACTACTATAAACAATAGAATATACATTCCAGCAGAAGTTGAATCCCTACGTGCCATGTAAATTGCGTAGGTGAAATTTTAGTTACCATGTTGCTGCATTTTACCTTCCCAAAAAATATTGGTAAGTACAACTGTAACTGTAGCTCTTTCCGTTTTAGAGGGTAAAATGTTGTCATTCAGCCACCAGTACATTAAGCATTAAGCAATCACGTCCATCGCATGAAATGTTTGACTTCCCTTAGGAAATATAAATGTAATTAGAAAAGTAAATATCAGGTGTCGTATTTTGCTTAACATTTCGTTTGGGCTACTATTTGATATTTCAACCACTAGCGCAACTGTAAATATGAAAATATATCAATTGATTGTACAAATTCCTTAAACTTACTTGAATAAAGTCCACTAAAATGACGACGTTTTCTTTTAAATTAGATTACTGAATATAATAATTCATTATTTGAATACATTTTTAGCCTTTACTTGCTGTTAGGAGCCCTTGACAATCATGTCCTTTTTTTCATAAGAGCGCTCCTAAACCATGCAAATATTCCTAAGTATACACCAGACGAGTGAATAAAAGCAAACAGTTAGTCAGTCATAAATAATGAAAGACAGAAAATACAGTAGCAACAAAGGTAATTGACACAAGATATGATAAAATTTCCTTTACCTTTTCCTTTAGTTTCATGTTATAATCCCAATCATAAACATTCTGTCTGCTGTCATAGCGTACATTGAGGTGGTGATTAATTCGATTAACCCTGAAAAAAGTAGTAGTTGTAATAAGATGACACTATTACACTTGTAGATGAGGATGAAGGAAAGAAATACAAAATAAAACAGAAAACAGTGATCTCTCTCAGTCTCTCTGTCTCTCTCTCTCTCTCTCTCTCTCTCTCTCTCTCTCTCTCTCTCTCTCTCTGTTACTAAAATACCATCTATCTACCTTGCTACCTACCCCTCTCCAGC
>RDPX01000015.1:3479262-3492037 GCA_003991215.1 Morbakka virulenta
GTAAGGTACTTCTGGGATGGGCGAGTAAGGTACTTCTGGGATGGGCGGGTAAGGTACTTCTGGGATGGGCGGGTAAGGTACTTCTGGGATGGGTCGAAAAGGTACTTCTGGGATGGGCGCTTTTGGCTTGAAGCGAAACCCTTGCATTGGGGGAAGATCAACCCAAGAAAAGTAGATTTGGACCACGTGTCCAGAGATAGAGACTTCTGAAGGCAATGATGCAGTCATTCTTGTGAAAGATTATCTTCCAAACATGTCCAGTTAAAAACGTAGCTCCGACAGCTCAGTTGATACAGTAGATAACCCGTGCAAGCTGTTATAACTTGTTTGAATCCACTTCGGTACTTATTTGCCACTTGTTTTCCTTTTATAATTTGAAATCTTCCTCCTGAATACAAAACACATTTATCTAAATATAACAATATGATAAGATTTGAATAATTTCAAGTTTTCTCCTTGAATACAACATAAATGAAGTGATGATGAAAGTAATCATAATAATGCTGGTAACTACGATGATGATTTAATAATCACAATACTGGTAACTATGACAAGGTAGAATTTCAGGAAACTCTTACCCTGAGTTGTGTGAGATCTCATTAATTTACAACAAAACTGGAGAAATTCCAAGTTTCATATACTTTTCATAATATACACATATCAAAATAAACAAAAGTTTTTGACATAAAATTAATGCTTGTACTATACCTTTAAATTTGATATATTAATCACAGGAAATGTTTTTTCCAGGAAGTTTGGTTCGGTTACAAGTCTAAGAAAAACACAAACATAACTTCAATAAGTTATAAGAGAAAAATGTCTATAAACTTTTATTAACAAGGAATTTTGCAGGTAAACAAACGTCGTGTCTCTTTATTAGTGTCAGTCTGAAGACAAATTAAAACTATCAGCATCACCTATATCCACATCTACATCTATATCTATTCATTTTTTGAAGAGTATCTGACTTTCAGAAAGCGCTCACTTTTGGCATTCACTATATTTCGAGGACTCTCTAGGGCCATAATAGGGCCATAGCTTAATTAAAATATTTTAGTGATGACAAAAAATTACGCTTATTTTTGGACATCTTTTAGTAGTCATACAAATTATGTTTCCTCCTGGAAAATTATTGGCAGTTATTAAAACTTACGCCCACTTCCCGGAATTCTACCGTAGCCATACAAATTAAGGCTGTATACAGAAATTCTTTGGTGCCCATAGTACATTAAGTCAGTTTTTGGAGATTTATTGATGGGCAAAATATAAGTTTACTTTCGACAGTCTTTAGAGAATCACAAAAATATGTCTACGTTCGGGACTTTACTCATTAAAGTTTACTCGTTATGGTTTACTTATAAAAGTTTACTCATCAAGGTAGACCCATCAAAGTTTACTTATTAAAGGTTTATCCGTCAAGGTTCACTCATCAAAGTTTACCTATCAAAGTTTACTCATTAAAAGTTTACTCATCAAGGCTCACCCCTCATAGTTTACCTGTCAAAGTTTACTCATCAAGGTTTACCCATCAAAGTTTACCCGTCAAAGTTTACACATCAAATTTTACTCATAAGGTTTACCCCTCAAAGTTTACCTGTCAAAATTTACTCAATAAAAGTTCATCATCAAGGTTTATTCATCAAGGTTTTTTCATCAAAGGTTCACCCATCAATTTTTCTCATCTTGGTTTACTCATCAAGGTTTACTCATTAAGTACGAAATATTAATGACAGAAGTAAATAAGCAAACACCAGATGTAGAGAGAACATGGGAATGTCTCAGGCATAGTATTAAGCATGCTACCGAGTCTGTTCTACCAAAGTAAAAAAAAAAGACCGAGGAAATAAATGAATGAATGAAGAAATATTACGAATGACAGAGTGAAAGCAAAATGTTACATCAGGCCAACAGTACAAAATCGTCAATAAGGAAATCAAACAGAAATGTAAACTAGCAAAAGAAGAATGGTATGACGCAAAATATGAAGTTATTATAGAATTTGAGATAAAGCATGAAACAAAAAGCTTGCACGAGAAAGTAAAAGATCTGACAGATATAAAGAGATACGCTTTAAGATACACACTCCAAATAAAAACGGCTAAAATATATAAAGTTAATGGCAATTTAGCTACTTCAGTCTAAAACAAATCGCTTATAACCTTGTAAAATAGCTCTTTTCAAATTTTTTCATTATTAAATACAAAGGTGGAAAATATAACAACCTTCAAAATGCAGTCATTTAAAGTTCAAAATATCGGAATTTTGATACAGGGGCAGTACTATTTATATTATCATATATTATTTGGCTTATAGATATACTTGCTATTCAATAAAAGTATATAGAATGCACGGCAAAGAAAAGGGGTTGATGTAATAACAAATATATCCAACAACATGAAACAACTTCCCAAAACATTTTCCACACTCTTATCCTTAAATAAATTGTTTCCTTTGCGGCTTATTTTAGTAACGCATTACCCTGATAGCGTTATCGCTTGGGAGTATTCAGTGTAATATTCCATTATGAAACTCCTTTTGACTGACCTGTCGTTTTGTGAATGTTTGGGTTCATTACGATATTTTTAGTGTCATTTTTCTAACCAACTGGGCTCAACGGATGCCCTTCAGAGGGGCTTTGTTGTGGAAGCGAGGAATTTCTTAGCCGGATGTCATTCCTGACGCCAACCAATGGCCTTTTTTCTTTTGTAAAGTTCCAAAGCTTTTTGCCCGTTCGGTAAATTGAGCCAGGAACCTCTTGGCTACAATGCGACTGCACAAACCATTAAGCCATGGCTCCTCTTTCTGACGTTTCGAGAATGTGGCACATCGAAATGAGTTATTGGGTGTGATTACTCTTTTCAATATCCAAGTTGCATGAGCATATCTAAAATTTGTATTTGTGTACTAATAACCACCTTGCATCTGAGCCGCACTAACGGAAATAAGAAAGTTAAAAAAACAAAAAAATCAGGAAAAAATTTATGGGGACGAGAGTAGAAAAGATGAAAGTAATGTAAAAAAATTAAAGTACGAAAAAATGAAAAATAGTAAGAATTGGAAACGATAATATAAAAAATTAAGTATTACAAAGGAAAATAGAAAACAAATGT
Organism: Morbakka virulenta; assembly: GCA_003991215.1. Taxonomy (NCBI): domain Eukaryota; kingdom Metazoa; phylum Cnidaria; class Cubozoa; order Carybdeida; family Carukiidae; genus Morbakka; species Morbakka virulenta. The sequence continues at coordinate 3,482,373 of RDPX01000015.1, forward strand.
AAAAAAGATAAAACATACGGTATGGAAGAGGGTAAAAAGTAGGCTACTAATGACTGATGATGGAAGTCAGTTGGTTGAAAAAAAAGTCGCTTGATACAAGGAAACTTAAAAAACATTTCAAATCTCACTCAAGTTATAAGCTCCGATGTGAGCAACACATCGATACCAACAGGTAAGTTCCAAATACTTGGCACCCCGTTCATAGCAGTGCAAACAAGCACTACCTTGGTAACCACTAGCATGAGTATGAACGAAACCTATATAAAATCCAGAAGAAGTCCGACAGTTTTAGAGTACTAGAGTAGTAGAGGACTAGAGGACTAGAGGAATAGAGTACTAGAGTACTAAAGTATTAGAGTACTGAAGTATTAGATTTCTTGAGGACTAGAGGACTAGAGGACTAGAGGACTAGAGGACTAGAGGACTAGAGGACTAGAGGACTAGAGGACTAGGGGACTAGAGGTCTAGGGGACTAGGGGAATAGAGAACTAGGGGACTAGAGGACTGGAGGACTAGAGGACTAAAGTATTAGAGTAATAAAGTATTAGATTACTTGAGTTCTAGAGTACTAGGGTTCTAGAGTGCTAGAGTATTAGAGTTCTAGAGTGCCAGAGTAAAAATGCTCTAGAGGACTAGAGGACTAGAGATCTAGAGTAGTAGAGTTCTAGAGCACTAGAGGACTAGATAACTAGAGTAGAGTACAAGAGTACAAGAGTACAATAGTACTCGAGTACTGGAGTACTAGAGGACTAGAGGTCTAGAGTACTAAAGTACTAGAGAATAGAGAAAGAGAATTTGACGATAAACTCCCCTGTGCTCTCTTTTTCATAACTACAAAACTATATCGTGGCTGGACAATATATTAGTGACACGCGCTTTTTATTCGTGAAGTAGAAGAATAAAAAAGGAATGATAAGCAGTATCAAAAGGATTTTTCTTTTAAGATATTAAAAAGATGAACAAAAAAATTCTAAACAAAACTTACTTGATAAGTTCAGTTGACTTCATTTGTAGATATTCAATTGTTTGTTGACGTATTAAGGAGTTACCAAATATTTCTAAGAACAACTGTGTTTTCTCTACATAGAAATTTCAGAAAATGAAGAGTAGAAGTGTATACGAAAGGACGAATCTGTACATTATGAAGTTTTTATTCAATGTTTTCGTAATCCATTAAGCATGATAAGCCATTGGTACGTTTTTCAAATCATGGGACAAGCAAAATGACAGACCTTTCCAGGTAATTCTGGAAAGAAAAACTACTTAAACTTATCTGTAACGACTAAAGTATTTTTTTAACCATTAAAGTTTATCTTTAAATAAAAGATTTCTATTTCTAACTTCCAAAAATTGACCTGTAACCATAAACATCTTTTTATCTACACCTACAAAGAGCTATTTACAACTACCATAATCAATCTGTAACCATCAAGAATTATTTGTAAAAAGCAAAAATCTGTCTTTATGCAGCTCAATCCATTTGTGTCATTAAAATCAATCTGCAACGATCAAAATTTATGAATAGTCTTTAAATCTATCTGGAACCACCAAAATCTATCTCATGCCACAAAAAACGTAAAAACTACTTCCATGGTTGTAAAATGCCTTTTTTAACATTGAAACAACTACTCTTTTAACATGTCCACTGGCACTGTTCATCTGAGCTTTCTTCTCTGGTTTTATCTTTCAGAAGTTTCCAGCAATCTACTAAACTTGCAGTAAAACCCTTGAATTTGCCGAAAAACAATGTCCACTAACAGCTTTTTTTCCTCACTTCATTTCTTTTTAGTACAATTTATATATATATTCATATATATAAAATATATATTATATATATTGTATATATTATTGCTTTCTCAGAATATTAACGCATTGTAATACGTTACCACCTGCAATTTTTTATTTTCTGATGATCCCTTACTTTATTTGTTTAAAAAAAGCTTACAGTATTTGTAGCATTATTGCCCGATGATCGAAATATCGTGAAACTATTAGTTGCAATCGTAATTCTTATTCTTCGTGTTTTACCTTATGTATTATATATACATATATATATATATATATATGTGTGTGTGTGTGTGTGTGTGTGTGTGTGTAAAATAAGCATTTCATTCGGTAATAAAGAAAGATCTTTAAAATCGTATTAAGAAGAGCAAACAAGTGTTCTTCACACTACAATATATCTAACTTTACTAATAAAAGAAGGCATTAAATTTACAGAAAAAGAGCAAAATATTCATCGCAAACATGGTTCTTTTATACCTATAAAATCTTAAGTAACTATTTCATGACTGCAATGATGATTAAAGTCTGTTGTATCGTATCCAACGTCGAGTCTAACGTTACAGTCATTGATTTATCTTCCAAAATAAAATTCTCTCTCACGTTTGTAACCTGTTTTCTTTGTCTCTTTTCGATCGGTATTTCCACATGCACCGTTCATTGGAGCCTGGCTCCTAGTTTTATGTATGTACTTTTCAGCGACCTACTAAATATGGACCCACGTCTAATCAATTTACTGTACAACTTCTAAATTGTCGTAACTTGTAGAGCAACCGTTTTCCTCGCATCTCCAGACTCTAGAATTGTCTTCCACAACCTTGCTTTTCCAGTACTATCTCCGATGCTTTGGCTCTAATGTTCATCGTTACCTGTATTCTACCTAACCTATGTTGCTATCTAAGGTAGCTCTTACATAACAGTGGTCTTATAACTTAGTAACGGGTGAATGCTTTAAAAAATCCAAAACAATAACAACAATTTAAAAAATGCGTTTTCTTAAACTCAATATCTCCGGGTCACATGAGAGCCAAATCTAGGGGTATCCACCGAAATCAAGTCAGTGGCAACGAAAATTGCTCTGTCGTCAACAAAAGCTCCTAATGGCACTTTTAAAAGAAAACAAATTTTCCCTCCAAATATATCAGCTTTTACTAAAGGAACCAAGCAAATAGCCCTTCCTCTGTCTTCACCATCATCTTATTTGCCACATATAAAAATTATTATTATTATTATTATTATTATTATTACCATCATCGTCACCATTATTATTATCATCATTTTAAATTTGTTGCTTACTACATGTCAGTGCTAATGTGTTCTTGGGGTCGGCACTAACAAGAATTTTCATATCTCGAGAGCCCTTTTTTAAAATCCTGATAGAATACAATATCATAGTTTTCTGCAACTCAGCAACCTGACAACCCGTCTCAAGCTCTATTCCGATGTCCTCCAATCTCTTTCTAGTTTCTATGGTGTTGTTCTAAGAATTCCTATGACTATTGGGATGACTGTCACCCTCATGCCCCATAACTTCTTCACCTGTCGTGCAAGGTATTGATATTTCTCAAGCTTTTCTACCTCCTTAGACTTTACTCTTGTATCGTAAGGAATGGCAAAGTCTATCATTTTAGTGGAATTCGTTTCTTTGTTTATCACAATCATACCAGGAGGTCTAGCTTCAATCACATGGTCAGTCTGGATGTAAAAATCCCACAATACCTTTCATTTTCTTGTACTGGTTCCGGTTGAGGTTCGTACCACTTTGGCTTTACTTCGATCCGATTTTTACGACACACTTTCCAACAGATTCGCTTTCCAATCCTATCATGTACTCTTTCGAGCTACCACTATCATTGATTCCGTTCATCTTTTCATTCCTGCATTTCTAAGCCAGTTCCATCTATCCTTGCCTGCTTCATTTTCTTTCTGTCTTAAAATCTACCCGTGTAAGGTGTTTTCATTCCAAAACTGAAATGCCTTTCAATCTTTTGCCGCAACGTATACTCAACTTCCCTTTCTCCTTCACACTCATTTGCCATTCTAGCTACTTTTAGTTAATCTTTCGTCACTGTTGCATAAATACCTTTCAATTCCAATAACTCCGACGTTCAGCTTCTTTCCTTGGGATATATAGTCTGTTCACATTACTTTTGGGGCGTAGTCCCCAGTGCATTTTCAATAGTTTCCTTGTTTTTCTATCTAACTGATGTATCTCTACCTTCGTCCACCCCAAGTATGGGACAGAATATCTCAGCACAGACAATGCCCATGTATTTATTGCATTAATAACATTTTGATCATTTAGTTTCGTTTCTAGTAGTTTTCTGGCTCTTCGTTTGTACTCATTCCCGACCTTCTTTTTCATTTCCTTTTGCTTAATCTGATATGCCTGTAGTATGCAGAGATATTTATACTGTTCATTCTCTTATAATGATCCTGCCTTTCTACTATCTGGCAACTTTATTCGTTTTGATGTTACAATTTTTCTTCTTTTCAATACTAGTANGTCGAGTCTAACGTTACAGTCATTGATTTATCTTCCAAAATAAAATTCTCTCTCACGTTTGTAACCTGTTTTCTTTGTCTCTTTTCGATCGGTATTTCCACATGCACCGTTCATTGGAGCCTGGCTCCTAGTTTTATGTATGTACTTTCCAGCGACCTACTAAATATGGACCCACGTCTAATCAATTTACTGTACAACTTCTAAATTGTCGTAACTTGTAGAGCAACCGTTTTCCTCGCATCTCCAGACTCTAGAATTGTCTTCCACAACCTTGCTTTTCCAGTACTATCTCCGATGCTTTGGCTCTAATGTTCATCGTTACCTGTATTCTACCTAACCTATGTTGCTATCTAAGGTAGCTCTTACATAACAGTGGTCTTATAACTTAGTAACGGGTGAATGCTTTAAAAAATCCAAAACAATAACAACAATTTAAAAAATGCGTTTTCTTAAACTCAATATCTCCGGGTCACATGAGAGCCAAATCTAGGGGTATCCACCGAAATCAAGTCAGTGGCAACGAAAATTGCTCTGTCGTCAACAAAAGCTCCTAATGGCACTTTTAAAAGAAAACAAATTTTCCCTCCAAATATATCAGCTTTTACTAAAGGAACCAAGCAAATAGCCCTTCCTCTGTCTTCACCATCATCTTATTTGCCACATATAAAAATTATTATTATTATTATTATTATTATTATTACCATCATCGTCACCATTATTATTATCATCATTTTAAATTTGTTGCTTACTACATGTCAGTGCTAATGTGTTCTTGGGGTCGGCACTAACAAGATTTTTCATATCTCGAGAGCCCTTTTTTAAAATCCTGATAGAATACAATATCATAGTTTTCTGCAACTCAGCAACCTGACAACCCGTCTCAAGCTCTATTCCGATGTCCTCCAATCTCTTTCTAGTTTCTATGGTGTTGTTCTAAGAATTCCTATGACTATTGGGATGACTGTCACCCTCATGCCCCATAACTTCTTCACCTGTCGTGCAAGGTATTGATATTTCTCAAGCTTTTCTACCTCCTTAGACTTTACTCTTGTATCGTAAGGAATGGCAAAGTCTATCATTTTAGTGGAATTCGTTTCTTTGTTTATCACAATCATACCAGGAGGTCTAGCTTCAATCACATGGTCAGTCTGGATGTAAAAATCCCACAATACCTTTCATTTTCTTGTACTGGTTCCGGTTGAGGTTCGTACCACTTTGGCTTTACTTCGATCCGATTTTTACGACACACTTTCCAACAGATTCGCTTTCCAATCCTATCATGTACTCTTTCGAGCTACCACTATCATTGATTCCGTTCATCTTTTCATTCCTGCATTTCTAAGCCAGTTCCATCTATCCTTGCCTGCTTCATTTTCTTTCTGTCTTAAAATCTACCCGTGTAAGGTGTTTTCATTCCAAAACTGAAATGCCTTTCAATCTTTTGCCGCAACGTATACTCAACTTCCCTTTCTCCTTCACACTCATTTGCCATTCTAGCTACTTTTAGTTAATCTTTCGTCACTGTTGCATAAATACCTTTCAATTCCAATAACTCCGACGTTCAGCTTCTTTCCTTGGGATATATAGTCTGTTCACATTACTTTTGGGGCGTAGTCCCCAGTGCATTTTCAATAGTTTCCTTGTTTTTCTATCTAACTGATGTATCTCTACCTTCGTCCACCCCAAGTATGGGACAGAATATCTCAGCACAGACAATGCCCATGTATTTATTGCATTAATAACATTTTGATCATTTAGTTTCGTTTCTAGTAGTTTTCTGGCTCTTCGTTTGTACTCATTCCCGACCTTCTTTTTCATTTCCTTTTGCTTAATCTGATATGCCTGTAGTATGCAGAGATATTTATACTGTTCATTCTCTTATAATGATCCTGCCTTTCTACTATCTGGCAACTTTATTCGTTTTGATGTTACAATTTTTCTTCTTTTCAATACTAGTATGGCGCACTTTTCAATACCAAGTTCTATTCTGACATCGTTACTGGAGACACGCACTGTCTGGATCAAAGAATCAATTTTTTTCTGTTCTGATATACAGTTTCAACTCATCCGTAAATAACAAATGGTTTATCTTTTCTTTAGAATTAGCAAATTCGTATCCTGGACTTGCTGGACTCGCAGGCAATAAATAGTCTTCCTTCAGAAAGATGTACAGGTGATCTGATATAATTCCTATTAACAGTTTCCACATAAACGTAAGCCAGGACATTGACCAGTAGTTATCTAAGGCATGCCCTATAGCCTTATCCTCTTGACAAATTCTTCCTTTCATAAGTTAACCACACAGGGAGTTTTTGGTCGACTGCTGAAATATGATTTAATTAGCAGGCTATTGTCTCATGTAAGGAAGATAATCTCTTGAACAAATATCCCTGAGCTCCATCTCTTCCAGGAGCTTTCCAGTTTGGAACCCTTAGACTCTGTTTTAATACCTTCCTCTTTCCTTTAATTACTCTCTTGTTTAAATGCTTCCAGCCATTTGCCATTTCCATTAAACTTCTTATTTCTACTCCATATTGCATTCCAGAGTTCTCTACTCTCTTCAGCACTTAGCATTTCATTTTTCTCTTGATTCAGTTCATCAAGTCCATTCTGACCAATATTAAATAAACTGTTTGGTTCAAATTGTCCAATTCTCTTATTATACCTATTAAGCTTTCCTATCTCTGCTAGAACTCTTTGTTTAAGTTCTTTCAATATCAGCTATATCCTTTTCGTGAAATTCTATACTCTTTGTAAAATTTCTCAATCTTCTTTTCAGATTTATATTCACCACTTTTGTATATTGACAGTAAATTGATGTCCTTCAGAAGTCCGTTAATATCATTTTCTATTCTTCTTTTCCATAATGGGGATTCAGCTAAATTTTCTATTTTTTCCCCTTTCTTTAAAACTGTCTCAAAACCCATAAAGAAATAGCCACAATGTGACTGTTAGTTACTGTGATGTCACAAGTTCGTAAATATTCTAAAACCTTATTAACCCTTTTGACAGTGTCATTGTGTCTCTTGAAGTCAATTTTTGGGAATGCTATTCCGTCACCCTTTTCTTCTGATTCATATATTTCTTTTAGTTCATATAAAATGGCTCTTTCTTCTTCAGATGTATCTCTAACAGACGTTGTTGGTTCAGCTCCTTCATCTTGCCTAATCTAATTTACTATATTCAAGACATTCATAACAGGTTCCTCAACAGTAATTCAGTGGATTACTACATTAGTGATTGTTTGGGTCTTTATATGGAGTATCAAAGTATATTATTGCAGTAGATCTAGCTATGCTGTCAGAAGGGTTAGGCAATGTTTATGTTTATGTAGGAACCAATGTTTATGTTTGATGTTATGAGTTGTGATATAATTATACTGTGAGATGGCCATTTTTAATTTTATTTTAAGTACAAATAGAGATGTCGAAACGAGAATTTTAGTTCAGTTCTGATGGACAACTATACAAGAAAAACTATAGTCAAAACAGTGAGTTTTTACTCTTTAAGGCTGTCTTGATAACAGTTTTTTATTAGCAGAGAGTGGTTATTAGTTTATACCGAAACTAAATTTAATTTATTTAGTATAGCTTTCACCTACGATGGGTCGCCACAAGAAGAACCAAACGAGATGTGTTGAAGTCAATAAACACTCGCAGGTCGATGCATACCAGGTTGTTCAAGTAAAACGCTAGAAGGTAAGATCGAAGTCTACCTTCACGACAGCAAAACAAGGTTTCTTCAGCATGTTGGAAACTGATGCATTCAGTAAGCAACAGATCCAAGATGCCCAAAATACTGGTTGACGCACAGGAAGTAGTACAGGTCCATTTGGACGAGCTGTTTGGTCTGTATGAAGAAACCAGGGACTACAAGAATCTGGATGCTGCAACAGTCGAATTGGATGTCCTGACTGAGGAGTTCGACAAGGTGAATATCCAAGTGCAGGGCGTATTGAAAGCCTTGTATTCAACTTCATCAAAAGGGGAATCAAAACACACTTTCGTCATGAAAGAAGAAACGAAGGAGCACCATGCCGCTGATGAAGTCAAGCAGAAGGCAAGTAAAGTAAAGAAAAAAGAATATACCATGAAGAAATCCGCCCAACAAGGTGGTAAGCAAGAAGCCTCTAAGTGGCAAGCCACTCGAGACAGAAACCAAGACCAACAGTGGCATTGCACCGATGGACTTGGGTCGAGTTATGTGGAAGAGGCTCACGTGTGTTTCAATCCCCACTTTCTCACGGGATAAGAAAACCTACAGAGGATGGAAGGCTGCCTTCATAACGTGTATTGACCAAGCACCAGCTACTTCATAATACAAGCTGCTTCAACTATGACAATACCTTAAAGGTGAAGCACTCAAAGTTGTGAAAAGCCTTGGACATTCTGCGGCAGCAAACAAAGCAGCCAAGGAGCGAGTGAAGTGAAAATATGGAGGCATGCGCCGACAAGTTCCCATCAACATGGAGGAATTGGATCAGTTTCGACGAAACCGTCCAGGGCATGGAAAGGATGTCGAAAAGCCAGTCGATCTACTGGATATCCTTGTCATCAACCTGAAGGAAGTTGACAGATCAAAAGAACTTGGTAATGGATCACTCTACTTGCAGATTTAGAACAAACTGACCGGAACTATGCTTACCAACTACCGATGATGGTCGGTAGTCGGTAAGCATAGAAGAATGCAAACCAAGATGCTACTGAGGATACGAAGAGTCCTCCAGTTCCAGTTGATGTCAGGAAGTGAGAAAGCAGCCCTGCAAGCCGAGTTCATTGGTCTTCATTGGCAAGTGGTATGAAGTTGGAATTCCATGGAAAGAAGACCCCCAAATCACTTCCAAACAACTACACAACAGCACACAGATGCCTGGTTAGCATGGAAGAATATTTGCTGAAGGATCCAGAAAAGCCTGAAACATAGAAACGTGCTATCAACAACTACATTGCAAAAGGATACGTACCATTGGTGACTGGAGCATATAGCACATTACATGCAGTCTCATCTTTTTGTACACATCCTTCATTGACCTGAGTCCTCTTCCACCTTTTTCTCTTTCCAGATAAAATCTCTCATCACTTGCCTGTCTCCCCAACATGTTCTTTGTATGTAATTCCTTCTTTATCACCTGATAAAGTTGGTTGAGTTCCCCACTGTTGAATTTGCAGACATTCATTGGATATGCTGTGATCAGCATCACTTTTGCATTTATTGCAGCAATCAGGTTTGCATCATTCAATTCTGTGTCCACCAACATTTTGACCTTTTTGGTTACTTCCCCCTTGACTCTTTCAAATATTGCCTTGGTCTTTATTCCATCTCATTCTCATCTGTTTATCATTCATTCATTCTTCCAGTATTTGCCATCCTTCACCCT
>RDPX01000015.1:3531713-3542836 GCA_003991215.1 Morbakka virulenta
TATAATGACATCAAGACTGTGATTAATCTGATCAATTACCACGAGCATAACTGGACCATTTGTGTGGACCTCAAAGTTATGAACTTCCTTCTTGGTCAACAACACGTATTTACTAAGTGCCCATCCTTTTTATGCATGTGGGACAGTCAACCACGGGATAAACATTGGACTCAGAAGGAGTGGCCGCTACGTGAGACCCTGGCTGTGGGTATGCTGAACATCATTCCTGAACCAATCATCGACAGGAAAAAGATTATATTTCCTCTGCACATCAAGCTGTATCTCATGAAGCAGTTTGTAATGGGGCTAAATACTGTGAACGAGTGCTTCCAGCAAATAGTTTCTGTTCTCCCTGCACTGTCATTCGAAAAGATCAAAGCCGGTGTTTTTGATGGACCTCAGATACGTTTACTTGTTCGCGACCAGGACTTTGTCAAGAAGATGAATGACAAAGAAAAGAATGCGTGGTTCTCTTACGTGACTGTAATGCAGAACTTTCTCGGCAACAAAAAGTCCAGTACCTATGAAGCTTTCTTATCAAATATGTTGTCAGCTTATCAAGAGCTAGGGTGTAATATGAATGTTAAACTTCATTTCCTTAACAGTCAGTCATCTTGACAGATTTCCTGAGAACTTGGAACAAATTAGTGACGAGTAAAGTGAGCGGTTTCACCAGGATCTCAAGACTATGGAAGAGCGCTACCAAGGCAGATGGGACAAACACATGATTAATCCTCATTGTGAACGATTTCTTTTCTTGTTATATGTGTACATGTACAAAACTCTACTTCACTTTTTCATTAACTTCATTATTGAGGCACATATTTCACTTTGATTTTTCGTACCGTATGGTTTTATACAATATAAAGCCTTTCTTTTCATCCATGTGTTAAATTAATAAAGTATTATTTAGTCAAAGTATGCTTTCAGTTGTCGAAAATATACTATAGCAGAGGGAGATATACACTTACATGTACATGTACATTGTACATGTAAGTGCAATTTTCGAAAACTCGAAAAACTCGGATTACGAAAAATTCAGAGCTTAGGGGAGAAAAACTGACTTCATATTTGGAATCCGCGTGTAAAACATTTATAAAAACAACATTGTTTGTTAAGGTAACTAAAATTTTGTTGAGCAGTGTAATCGTAAACTTTATTTCACCATGCCTTTCTACTCATCAATTTAATAAAAGATTCTTTAGCTTCATAACAAGTATCATAGATCAGTTTGACTATGTATGGTTTTGGTTAGTCGCCAAGGCCTCTTTTGACTATGAGATGTTTATCAAAGAATTGTGTCACTAATAATCGTAAACTTTATTTTACCATGCCTTTCTATTTATCATCTTAATAAAAGATTCTTCAGCTTCATAACAAGTATCATAGATCAGTTTGACTATGTATGGTTTTGGGTAGTGGCCAAGGCCTCTTGTGACCATGAGATGTTTGTCAAAGAATTGTGCCACTAATAATCGTACCTTCATTTCGCCATGCCTTTCTATTCATCATCTTAGTAAAAGATTCTTCAGCTTCATAACACGTATAGGAGATCAGTTTGACTATGTATGGTTTATATTTATATATATATATATCAGTCTCGCTTACTTCAAGCAAGGTCGCAAACTACTAATTATCTTCACCAGGAGTAGTTAAGAGGGTGAAATGAAGAGATTATTAAAGAAGCAAAAGAACTGAACAGAGGAGTTAAAAGGAGAAATATCAAAATTAATCGCAAAGCAAGAGAACCTAAGACAGATTCAAAGCTCCTATATGTACAATAAACGTAACACATATAGCAATGTATTTTTATCATTTTATAAGCAATATACACAAAAGGTACTCTATCCCAGTTTCAACATCCCTTTTAGAAGTTCTACTAATTCTCTCTTTCACCGACAAAATCTAATATCTTGCTTAGTTAAGGGTGAAGACACAAAGAAAAAACATTCTAAGTCCCAAACAGAACAAAGACAAACAAAACTCTTGTTTGTACCAGAAACTATAGCGGCTTCAGTATCATGGAACTCACATAAGAACAGTTGCAATTAGGATAGAGATAACCAAACAATAATTTTAAAATCTCAGATACTTGAGTGACAGTAATCGTGCGTAAAATTTAGAATTGAAAAAGTAAAATTAATAAAGCCAATCTTTCAGAGTCTTCAGACCATTAAAAGAAAAAATAGATGATATTATCCGATTTTGATTGATATTACATTGCATTATGTCTGTATTTGCAGTTTATTTCAAGACAAATATCCCACTGGTGTAGATAAAGTCACCAAGTGAATGCTTGAAACAAAAGTAGGTTTGTGACAATCGATAAGAAGCTTGAGCGTAGGAGCGATAGCTAGCTAGAAACAGATCACTCAAGCAAAAAACATTTAATCGATAAACGATTTTTTAAGGGACTTTCTTATTTTTCGATTAACTATAATACCAGTAATATGCAAGCAATGGTGTAGTTTCAGAGAGAAGTCTTTCTGATTCAGATTGGTTCTTTTCTCCAATTTTCAGCTGTTCCACATCAAAATTCAGAACGAACCCCCCTAAATAACGCCACCTAAGAACCAAACCGAGAAATGTTTGGCCAATGCCCAATCCTGAACAACAACATTCATCCTTTTCATTAGTACTTATATATACATATATAATTTTTTCCATACTTACAGATGTACATATATGGACAACGAATAAGTGCCATATCTAATAGTAGATAGCTAGCTAGCTAGATAGATAGATAGATAGATAGATAGATTGATTGATTGACTGATCGATCAATAATAGAGTGATAGATGGGGGAGAGAGAGAGACAGACAGACAGACAGAAAGACAGAGATAGAGATAGAGAGGGATTGGGGGGAAGATGGATGGATAGATAGATAAGTTGTCAGGCACTACTTTGAAGGTATATAGGAAAAGTTAGAGAGACAGGTGTAGTTGGTAGTGAACATGAAATATTCAGCACCATGCTAAATTAATAAACAGACGAGTGTAGAATTAATTAATCAGCTGTTTGGCGACATAAAAATGTAAAAGACGGCAGGCAAAATTAGCGCCCCTTCTTGGCCTGTACGGAGGTTTCTGATCCACTTGTTCCCATGTCAAATATCGGTACCTCCATATTTTTGAATAATCACAGCGCTATTCAGTTTTAAGATTACACAAATGGTGCACGGGTACCGTTCACCTTCAAATTTAGCTGCAATAAAATACATTTTAGTTTAACTAAAGGCCAATGGTTATGTTATAAAAATATATTTTAGACAGTATTATACATGCATTTTTGCTCCATAGGTTTATGAAATTAGAATAACACCCACAGGGGAAAATAAAATCACGCGAAGCAAGAAGAGGTGAATCAGGAAGAGACACAATAGGTACAGACCAAAGGAATAGACAACACAGCAAACTGGGCTAAAACTTCCAACAGTTTTATTCCTCTATCTTTCTAAACAAAATTTTGAACTAATAAAGTTATTAACTTTTTATTTTGTTGAAAGAATATGTACAGTAAGTGTATCCTAACTTCAGCTGATGCCTAATTCTCATGGTTGTTAACTTTTTCTATTCCGAAAAGGTCACATCATTTATGGTTGCCTTACTTTTCCTACTCATTAAATGCTAAACTGAGGTAAATGCCTAAATAGCTTGGCAATATCATACTCTAAATTAAAATAAAGTTGAAAATCACATCAATTTAAATAATCGAATGTAAGGACTTTAAGAATACTGAATTTTTATCCTCTCGTGGCTGATAATTTACATTTATATAAAAGTAGAAATAAATGATTGAACTGTAAATTATGAGGTTTTCAAATTTTGAATAGTGTCGCATTGCCTAAAACCTCATTTATTGTTGTCTAATTGATTTCATACATTACTGTCGAATTGATTTTCTTCATTATTGTCGAATTGATTTTTTTACTATTGTCGAATTTATTTTATTCACTATTGTCGAACTGATTTTTTCACTATTGTCGAATTGATTTTATTCACTATTGTCGAATTTATTTTATTCATTATTGTCGAATTGATTTCATTCACTATTGTCGAATTGATTTTATTCACTATTGTCGAATTGATTTTATTCACTATTGTCGAATTGATTTTCTTCGTTATTGTCGAATTGATTTCATTCACTATTGTCGAATTGATTTCATTCACTATTGTCGAATTGATTTTATTCATTATTATCAAATTGATTTCCCTGAATGTACCCCTGAGTCGGGTGGCATTACTATGACAGCAACATAACGCCTTTTCCAATAAAGTTGTTTAGAACTTAGACTTTTCCAACTCAAACACATTTTTAAGAAGTCTGAGAAAGAACTATGCGCTAAAAAGATAACAAATTTACCAGAAACTGTCAAACAATCTCGGTGGTTTGCTAGCCATTTTGAGGTCATTCACATCCTTCCTGGGCAAAATTAATTTGAAAATCCTCAAAAGATTTTCAACTAAACAGCCCAAGAAAATGACTGGTGTAATCAGCCGAATAACACCTATATCTTATTTACTGCATCTAGCAAAATCTTTTCTTATTTCCCTTAAGTATGCGAATAAATCAACACGAAACTAGGACTCAAGTCTCAAGATACAAAGCCAGCTGTATTACTGGCTAATTTAACACAGTTCAGTTTCGACCGAATATTATGTTAGTTGAACTCATATACTTAAAAATGTCATTCTCTTGGTATTCCTGTCGGACAAACGTCTTAATTAAATCTTTGTCGATGATGAGTGAGCATTCCATCTGTGGCTTGAAAGTCATATTCCCAAGACGAAAGTCATATTCCCAAGAGGAAAGTCATTTTCCCAAGAGGAAAAAATACCACTTTGACATTAAGGGTGAAGAGGTGAAAATTCCTTCTTCTGTTTCACTTGTTATTGATTAGACACAAATTCCAAGATGTAAATGAGGAGTAAAAATAGTCACTTTGTGAACAAAGATCAATATTGTTAGAGTCCGTAATTCAAGAGCTAACTATATAAAATTTCATGTCCAATTAAAGCTAAATTATCCTGTCCTCATTCCAAATGTTAAACATGCCTACTGAGTACATTTTACATTAGTCCTTCAATTCTTAATAAAATAATGACTGCTACGTGATATTTCACATTGCTAAATACCCACTAAAAATATTGCATTAAGACTGAAGTAACGTAAACCAAATACTGCCTTTGTTCATGGGACTCCTGAGTCGTTAAAATGAATTGAGTATCACCTTCACTAAGTACTTTCAGTATGATGATAAAACAGCCTCTATTTCAGTAATTCATATCTTAAACAAGAGTATTTTAAGCAATATTGTCTCAGCTATATGACGAGTATGCAATACTTTGGTTTACAGAAAATAAATGAGGTGTTTGCCACAGGTCGATCGGCTTTGCTAAAATGAGAGGAATGTAGGCTTTTTATCTCCAAGTTGCCTGTTTCTGATGACATTATCTCCGTGCACCTGTCTCAATAAGCCTAATTTTAAGTACCCTAACCAAAAGTAAGCATTTTTGTAAGCAGGTCAAAGAAGTATTTTACCGGAGTATCTTCAGCTCATACTCTGATATTTCACTGTCCTTTATTGAAGATAGAGCAAAGAAAATATTCTCAATGACCTTACAAGTGAGGTCACATGACCTGGCATAGTTTTAGATGACATACAGGCATCTTCTGGGTCAAGTGACTTAGAGTAGAGACAAGAACCGAGCGGTGTCAGGTCATGTTAACATCTGTGAAAAGATAGTTCATCCTATGTAGGTCAACTACACGCTTTAAATCCAAAATATTGGGAAATGTGATTACAGCAGATATTATGATATGTTCTCTAAGTGGCAATATTTGATGTTCTTAACCATGGGAGAAAACAAGTGAAAACAAGGTCATTCTTAATTTCATGGAGAGAAAAAGATATAAGTATTAAATGTCTACTTTTTTTAAACTGTACACATATACCATGATTTTAGGAGCAATAGCTTCGGGTTATTCAATTAATCAACCATGCTATCATAGAATATTTGAATATTCTTTACTCAAATATTCAGACTAAAATTTTTCATTTCGAGTGAAAAGTATTGGGCCAACTCAAATCCAACTTTGAAAAGAGTAGTGTTGGAAATTTTTCGTCCATAGCCACACACACATGTATACATAAAAATATATATACTGAAAATATACAAATATATATCATTAGAAATAGGTATATGCACATTACAAACATTATTTGTCGTTTATTCTTTTCTATACATGTCTAGTTGTATAAATATATACAAATAGAGATATATGTATACATACTGCTAAGAACTATTTCAAGCAAAGAGGTGGGAAATATGTCTTGGACCACCTCCTTGCTTGAAATAGGTATTTTTCCACAGGTATGCTTCTACAGCACAGGCTTAGCGTACACTTTGACAAAAGTAAGTCCCTCTTTTGAACTCTGATTAAAGGTGTACTATAACATTCCATCACCACGCTTATCCTTTTCAATCCCTACACCTACGAAATTCCGGTCACACTAAGAAAAATCTTCATCTACCCAGACCGCAGCGCCCTGATGATAAATAGAAGACAACTTCTAGCTACCGAGAGAATCTTATCAAAAGAACTAGACAAATTCAGAAAATTCTTCTTTAATTGGCACCTAAAACTGAACACCAGTAGAACTGTTTTGCGGAGCCTTTCACCTAACCAATCGTTTGCCTGACTAAGAAATGAATGTTACAACATGGGCGTGAGAGGATACCTTTCGACAAGACTCCAACGTATCTCTACATACCCTTGACCGTACACTTTTATCCAAGCAGAACCTATATAACAATGCTACAAAAACAAGCAAACGGTGAAATCTACTAAAGAGACTTGCTCGCAACCACTGGGAGGCGGCTATAAAACATTACTAAATTAACATTGGACCATTTTGTGGCGGAGTATTGCTTTTCTGTGTGGCGCCCAACCCATCCATGAAGAAGACTAAACGTATCTCTTAACAGCAAAGACTGGTTAGTGGCTGCTTCAGATCTACTACAACACAGCTACTTCTGATGCTCTGTAGAATTGAGCCTGGAATCCCCCAAAAGAAATAATATACTTAAGTTAATGTGCTGAGGTGGACACTAAAAATTTCCATCAAGCTACTTCTCTTCAACAAGTTAAGGTACTGATCAAGAACAATGGCGTATGTCGATCCAAATGTACCCATTAGCTAACCAACGTCGAAGAAAACCTGGTGCAGCTCGTAATTTCAGCCTAGTATCTAATAGCAGATAGCTAGCTAGATAGATAGATAGATAGATAGATAGATAGATAGATATACCTATACTTATAATATATATGCAGCATGTGTCACATTATGTTCGGTTCAATCTGACAAGTATTACCTATGTTATCTTAACCCATAAAAAATGACCAACATTTTATCTTCTCCTCCTTGCACCTCGACCTTAACCAGTTTCAATAAAAAAGCTTTCATCCAAAATTAAACGTGATTTTATTTTTTATTTACAATTCGTATTTTTCAAAAAAAATGAACAGTTAAGTACATACGTACATGTAAACATACATACATATATACATACAAACATACATACAGACAGACAGACAAAGACACAGACACAGACACAGACACAGACACAGACACAGACACAGACACAGACAGACAGACAGACAGAGAGACAGATTAGGCCGATAGAAAAAAAGATGTATCGATGGATGGAGTGATAAAATGATAGATAGATAGATAGATAGATAGATAGATAGATAGATAGATAGATAGATAGATGGATAGATAGATAGGTATATAGGTATATAGATAAGTAAATAGATAGATAGATGGATAGACGGGTAGATGGATAGATGGATAGATGGAAAGGTAGATAGATGGATTGATCTATAGATGGACTGCTAGATAATTAGATGGATAGCTTAATAGCTAGGAAGGTTTAACAACCATATACCACGAAAATTAAAAAGACTGTCTTATTTTTTCTTCCAAAAATGTATTTAACACTTACTTATTAGCTATGCTTTTGGCAAAGAAGTCTGGTTTTCATGGTGTTTTCTTTTCGGGTACTTTTGGTCTATTGAACAAAAGGTAACATCGTGGCTGGAAATAGAAGGAAGAATTTAAAGAGGAAATAAAGGGCTATGCAAAGAACACCCACGTTCGCTGTTTTGAGGAAATCACTCAGTAAAATGTCTCACAAGCAATTGTTCAGGAAAAAGGTATTAACAGAAGCCCTTACAAAACCAGGTATAATGATTACGATGAAATAATTCACATTTAATTAAGGTTAGATTAAAACAAAGAACAATGAAAAATTATTTAGACTATCAAAGAGTACCATTTAAATCATAGTCTTTGTGAGTTCTCGGTAGTTGGACAAAAATGCATAGTAATTTTTTTATTAGTTTTAACCTTTAAAAAAGCAAGGTATTGGTAGCTTAAACCAGTCATATTCCACTCCACAGACCCATATGCATAACCATAACAACTTAAGCTAAGGCTCGATACCTTGTAACTGTACCAGATGGTAAATGACACAGTGCGACGGTATGATTCATGATCTTTCTTGATCCATATGGATGTAGAATCTCTATATCCTAGCACTGCTCATTATATGAGGAAGCAGAAGTATATTACGCTTATCTTTGATCTACAAATCTTCCAACTTGTTTCTGTAAATTTTCACTTAAATTGGTATAGCTGGTACTTAAATTGAAGACCGTGACCTTTGACAACCAATTTCTCAATAAAAAAAGAAAAAGTGCTTTATGCAGATCAATTAATTTTGCAGCAAACATTCTGGTAACTTTGATTAAGCTATTCCAAACTAATTATACTATGGTAATGTCCTTTAACTTGTTTAATTGATAACGGTGATACATTTTTTAAGGGCCGACATGAGCAACCTTTCCTGAAATCATACTGCATTCCGCCCACTTTCCCCGCAACAGGTTTCAGCCCGTGCTTTCGGACAGAAATTTTTTCTGCCTGGCTCAAAGGATTACCAGGTACTCAAAACTACTAAAAATTATAGTGTACCAGTCGGAGAAGGCAAGATATACCATTTTTGTATTTTTAAACTGATATTTCTTCCCCCTTATTATTGAAGGGAAATATCTACGCCAATTTTGGTTTGACAGAAAATGTAAACTCTTACGTCTCGCTACAGTTTTGTGGCTGAAGACTCTCGGAACAAAATTTGGTCCAACAACATCTTCTGGGACTTGGTAACTCATTCAATAGTAGCAGTAAAATAAAAAACTATCCGATTTACTCCAATATATTCTGTTGACGAATTCTCGTACCTTGACACATTTGTTAATATTCTGAATAATAAATTGATTACGACTCTTAAAATCGCGAATCAACAGCAATAAGTCAGTATTTCAGAAGGAGTTGTTCTCAACCTGTTAGTCTCATTTACTCTATTCATTATTGATTCTATTTATCATTGTTCCACGTATATTTACACATTTTTCATCAAATCATCAAAGACTCGCTTTCACTCCTATTTTTTAGACCAACCTGATGGGGGAAATCTATGCCCAATAACCACCCCTCTTGTCTGACAAGCTGTTCGATAAGTCAAGCTGATACAATTTATAACACTAATGTAAGATTCTGTTTTACACTGTGTTTGGACTTGAGCTTTTTCCAATGTGGCTCGTGCTGAGAAATGCATCAAACATAAAGTCTTTTAAGCAGGGTTTACAATTCATGAATACTGTCTACTTTAAACGAGCCATCGATACGTAATACGGAACAGAATCATAACATCTAATTGGTCCACCATGTAATTTGACTGATAAAATGATAATACTATACAGAATAATTCCAAAGCAATTCTGTTATTTACAATGGAATAGCGCTTCTTTGACACAATATATATTGTATATATTATATATATAATATATATATTATTTTACACGAATTCAAGATTGCATTAACTTTAAGTTTCATGTTTGCATAGATTTTTAAAGCCAAAAATGTTTATCACTTAGTATTCAAACATGACACCATGATACTTCATGTTACTGCAAACCATGTGTTCCTGATTTCGTTTTAAATCATATGAATATCCTATTTTTATACTGAACAGTCTTAGTACATGTGGTGCTTACCTAAATCAACACCTAACCAGTGTTACCACGTATATATGTACGTGTTTGTGTGGTGTGTACACGTGTTTCACTTTTAAACAGATCATCAGTGCACCTGAGCATTTGAATGTCTGCATTCCATACAAAAAGGGACCAAACAGCAACCATTTATGAGACAAAGTAAAACGTTGTTGAGCATCCAGAAATAGGTGTGATAGGCTGTAATGCTCAAAGCGCTACAAGAACAGCAGGAAAAACGGTTCGAGTCTTTTCTCCAGGCCACTGAGGCAACTCTTTTTAGAAAAATGATAATGAAATATAAAGTCAAAGATACACGAGGAAAAAACCCTTGCTTAGGATTTTAAGCTACTTATCAACAAAAAAGGCTTAAAGAAAGAAATATGCTTTCATTCAATATTTAAAAAGGCCTCACATAAGTTCTTAGACTTGTTTCTGAACTCGCTAAAACTCATTTTTATGCATGTGACAAACTGTCTTTATTTTTCAACATATTAAATATACAAATATATTGAGATGAACTGACAACCAATTTATATAATTGAGTAATATGTAAATCTTTCAGCAAATGGAGAAGTTCCAGTCCCTCACACAATTCCCAAAAGCATCAACAATCAAAAATTCGTTTTGACAAAAGTTTCCAGGATTTGTGATACCACCGCAGACCAAACTTACCAAAAACATTAGAGGTTTCCTGACATGTTGAAAGTTTAGTTGAAGTTGAAGTTGAAGTTGAAGTTGAAGTTGAAGTTGAAGTTGAAGTTGAAGTTGAAGTTGAAGTTGAAGTTGAAGTTGAAGTTGAAGTTGAAGTTGAAGTTGAAGTTGAAGTTGAAGTTGAAGTTGAAGTTGAAGCTGAAGTTAAAACTGGATGTAGAGACAAAAGATATTGTCTTCTTCAAGAGCAACAATTGTCATCATTTATAAGCCTAATTTCTAAGAGATACGCTATCCAAATTATCTTCTCTAATAGGCTTTCAAATAAAAATAACCTGTATGACTTATT
>RDPX01000015.1:3551625-3573696 GCA_003991215.1 Morbakka virulenta
TCCAGTAACCAATATTTATTGATTTATTAATTGGAACCGAAATCAAGTACTGAATTTTGTGTATACGTCATTCCAGGCAAACGCTTAAAACGTTCTCCTGTCAAATTAGCCAAAAATAAGATTCTTGGTTCTTGCACTTGTTAGCAATTTCTTCCAGTATTTTTGGCGTTTTTTTACTTTTTGGTGTCAAATAATAGATACTGTCATTGTCTTTCATGTGAAGAACTGCATTTCATCCAGTAACCAATATTTATTGATTTATTGATTGGAACCGAAAGCAAGTACTGAATTTTGTGTATACGTCATTCCAGGCAAACGCTTAAAACGTTCTCCTGTCAAATTAGCCAAAAGCAAGATACATGGTTCACGATATAACCTTGAACTCCCTCAGAATGAGAACAATATTTGCTTATTTCTTATTACCTATTGAGTTACTGTTTATTTTATTCGTGTACTTCAAAATCTATGCACAGGATAGCAGTCCTGTTTCTCCATTACTAAAATAAAAAATACGAGATATCTTTGTACAAATATTTAGCAAAAACCAGACTGAGAGTTTGATATTTGCGAATAAATTCGCCAACATAAAGTAATCACCAAATTACCTTGAAATATCAACCACTTAAATTTTCTGAAAATTCTTTTTTATTTTCTGAAACGTATTTTTTTCTATAATTTCTAGTCTGTTTAATTTCTGCTGTAACTTGTTATGTTTAATTACGATTAACCTGGAATTACGTTAAACACCAGACACTTTTATTATTGTTTGTGTTTATTAAACATGTTTAAACATTAAATAAAATGTTTCTTATTTCGAGTTGCCATCCGTTTAGGCTTTACTGTGATTCTATTATTTCTGGTGTGTATTTTTCAGTTATCTGTGTCAGTAAGAATATTTTCCTATCTGATATAGGATTCATCTTTCACATTCTGATTAAGTAAATACGAACATAATACAGAAAACTATTTTGAACGGCAATCAATCTTTGAACCATGTACCTTATGGCTTTACAAATTATTAGCCAGCATTCCTCATATCTGTAGAAACTATTAAAGGTAGCAACCAAATAAAAAAGGTATGGGACACATTAAATTAATAGAAGTTATGGGACATTAAATTAATAGAAAAAGTTATGTCACCCGTACTACATAACTGTGCAGATAACAAAATCCTTAATAACATTAACTTATTTCAAGTACACTTTATCATTTCATTAATTAATGTTTTGAAAAGGAATATATCTTTCTGGCCAAAAACACTATTTTCTTATAGTTTCCTAAATTGTCTGCTATGGTCACAAAAATGTGTCTGAAAAATATCCTAACAGTTTTTAAATAGTTTGATGCAAACTTTATTTAAGATGTCAACAAATCCATCCTTGTTGTTTATGAATAAAACTAACATTAAACTGTGGCATATCAACAAAGAAAAACGATTTGCCAGTGGATTCCGAGGTCAAAACTAAAAACAGCTGCACGTATTACAGCATACTTCAATACAGCGGAGAATGAATATATGCAATAATTTCGTAGGAGACAGTCGAATTTTGAGTCTAAGGAGATTTCCTTAAATGTATAAACGCAAGTAGAACTAGGTCAAGCAATATTCCTCCGGTCAAATGACCCTGTCATTGCAAGGTATCAAATCAGTGACACTTATTCTGCTTTGTGCCCTTGTCGTGACAAGTACGCAGTGCAACATAAACAACGAAAAATAGGATATCTAAATTAATTTCGCTCTGGGCCATTGTATACTCTGCACGCTATGCTGTACGCCATTGTTTGCTTAATGCCAGTATTTAGTTAACATGATAATGAGGCCATGATGATTGGAGGTTTTGAAAATTAATATTTGTATCATCACTCATATTGCTTCTGTTAAAGAAGTGTGAAGATCTCTTAAAGAACTTCAACAGACTGCGGGAAACGGACGTTGTTAGAAACTGGAGATATGTTAACATGAAATATTTCAATAACATTAGTTGTTTTCTGTTAGATGCAATTCATTTAGGTTGTCAATTTTAACTCTTCAGCTAAGATCCAGCAGTCTTAGTACAGTGCTATTCAAAGAGTAAAATTTTCGTATTTGTAATATAGCTTCAGTATTGGAGAGCTGAAAGAGAAGTAACAATATGCTGTTTTATTCAAAGTAAATATTTTCATACGTTAAAATTTACTGGAAAACATTTCCAAAATAAGCGGATCTGTTTTAAGAATACACAGAAGAATAACTTAAGTATTTTTTCTACCGCTGGACCAAACACTACGGTTGGTACTATTCTTTTAGCTCTTAACTCCTACTATCCAAGGAAAAGTAGTATCACATCACTGTAATGAAGGAGGAAAAGAAACTCGGACGAATAAAAAGGTAGACTTTGAGTTCCACTTTTAAATTTAGATTTCTCTTTTCCTTCTTGTGAAGTGAAATAATAGCGTGAAAAAACTGGCCTTGTGAAATAAATTATTGCTTGGCGCACTTAACATAAATGAGTTTCCTTTTAAAAACAAGTCGACAATTGACCTTCAGTCACCATTTAATTGATTAAGTAAAAAGAAAGGGTAAATCTATAGGTTGCCTGACTTCATTCTATTTTGATTGTATAACCCCATGTTTTAATTGCACAGTTATGTAAACACAATTTACTTTACAGATTATTGTACAGGTTATTGTACAGCTTATTACTCTACAATTAATTAAACATAATTTACGGTACCGTTTATTGTACAGGTTATTATGCTACATTTCATCAAACACAACTAACGGTACAGTTTATTGTACAGGGTAATGTAGGGCTTTTTATTCTACAGTTAATTCAACACCATTTACGGTACCGACTATTGTACGGGTTAAGGTACGGCCTATTTTTCTATCGTTTATTAAACACAATTTACGATACCGACAATTGTACAGCTATTTTATTGAACACAATTTACGGTGCAGTTTATTGTACAGATTTATGTACGGCTTATTATGATAAAGTTTATTAAACACAATTTACGGCACCGTTTATTGTACAAGTTATTGTACGGCTTATTATTCTACATTTTATTAAACACAATTTACGGTACAGTTTATTGTACAGGTAAATGTACAGCTTATTATTCAACAATTTATTAAATACAATTTATCTCACCGTTTATTGTACAAGTTATTGTACAGCTTATTATTCTACATTTCATGAAACACAATTTACGGTACAGTTTACTGGACAGGTTAATGTACGGCCTGTTTTCTATCGTTTATTAAACACAATTAACGGCAGCGTTTGTTAAACACAATTTACGGTACAATTCATTGTACAGGTTATTGTACAGCTTATTATTCAACAGTTATTAGATACAATTTACAGTACAGATTATTTTACTAGATATTGTACAGCTTATTATTCTACAGTTTAATAAACACAATTTACGGTGCAGTTTATTGTACAGCTTAATCTAAAGTTTATTATTCTACATTTTGTTAAGGACAATTTAGGGTACCGACTTAATATCCTACAGTTTATTAAACACAATGTACGATACAATTTATTGTACAAGTTATTGTGCAGCTTATTATTGTACCATTTATTAAACACAATTTACGGTACAATTTATTGTACAAATTATTGTACAACTTATTATTCTACAGTGAAGTAAACACAATTTACGGTACAGTTTATTATACAGGTTAATGTACGGCTTATTATTCTACAGTTTATTAAATACAATTTACAGTGCAGTTTATTGTACAGGTTATTGTGCAGCTTAATATTCTGCAGTTTATTAAATACAATTTACAGTGTAGTTTATTGTACAGGTTATTGTACAGCTTAATATTCTGCAGTTTATTAAATACAATTTACAGTGCAGTTTATTGTACAGGTTATTGTACAGCTTATTATTCTACAGTTTATTAAATACAATTTACAGTGCAGTTTATTGTACAGGTTATTGTACAGCTTATTATTCTACAGTTTATGAAACACCATTTACGGTACAGTTTATTGTACAGGTTATTACTTACTTACTTATCCTCTTCGAGCCATGGGCGGCTCATAAGGCTTGACAGAATCCTCCGCCATCTCTCTGTGTCTTTGGCTATGTTCCTAATTTCCTTCCATGTTTGCCATCCCAGGTCATTTCTTTCTGCTTCCGCACTCCTCCGCCATGTTGTTCGCGGGCGTCCTCTCTTTCTTCTTACCTCTGGTGTCCATGTTAGGGCTACTCTACAGCTATCATTTTGTGGTTTCCTCAGATTATGTTCAATCCATCTCCATCTCCTACACCTTATGAGCTCTCCTACTGGATTGGTCTTCGTCCTAAGGTAGAGCTCGGTGTTTGTGACTTTTGTGAGCCAGAAGATACGGAGAATCCTTTTCAGACATTTTCTCTGGAATATTTCCAGTCTGGTGACATCATTTCCATTTAATTTCCACATCTCTCCTCCATAGAGTAGCATGGACATCACGTTGCTGTTATACACTCGAATTTTTGTCTTACTACTGTATTGGTTTGACTTCCAGAGTGGGTTAAGCATGGCAAACGCATTTCTTGCTAGACTCAGCCTATGTGTGATATCTTCAGTGGATCCTCCTGTTTTGTTTATTATGGCACCGAGGTATGTGAAGGTGTCCACATCTTCAACAGTTCTGCCCTTGATCTCGATTGGGCGGTTTTCCTTGTGATTAAGTCTCAACACCTTGGTCTTGTCTGTGTTGATTTTGAGACCGACGCTTTCAGCATATTTACATAGCTTTTCAGTTTTTTCCTGCATATGTTGGTGCTTGCTGGACAGGAGGGCGATATCGTCTGCATAGTCTAAGTCTTCAAGCTGGGTGGTAAACTTCCATCTTATTCCTGTTTTCTTTGCCGTTGTTGCTTTCCTCATGACCCAATCCACAGTAATAATGAAGAGGAAGCCTGACATCACACAGCCTTGTCGAACTCCAGTGTTTACAGAGAACCACTCTGATGTCTGCCCGTTGTTAATGACGCAACTACTACTTTCTCTGTACATTTCCTTTATGATCTCTATGAAGAGATCTGGAACTCCATAAAACTTCAGAATCTTCCAGAGCTTCTCTCTGTCGATGCTATCGAAAGCTTTACGGAAGTCAATAAAGTTAATGTACAGTGATGCTTGCCACTCAATGCACTGTTCAACAATATTTCGAAGTATGAAAATCTGCTCAGCTGTCCCATGTCCTTTTCTATATGCTGCCTGCTCATTTCTCAGCTTTTCTTCTGCTCCTTTCCTGATTCTTTCTAAAACAACTCTGCCGAACACTTTCCCAGGTATGGAGAGCAGGGATATTCCTCTACTATTGTCGCATTTGGTAAGGTCACCTTTCTTTGGTACTTTAGCTATCATTGATTTCTTCCAGTCACTTGGCATATTGATGTTCTCTCTCACTTTTTCGAACATGTGTAGTAATCTCTTGTATGTGATCTTGCTTCCAGCTTTTAACATTTCTCCGCTGATGTTATCTACTCCTGCTGCTTTATTGCTCTTCAACTTTTTTACTGCTATCTTCACTTCCTCTTCTGTGAAGGGCCCTGTGTTGATTTCTTCGATGGTTTCGACATTACCGCTCTCAAACTCATCTTCCTCTACATTTTTGTCACATTCATTCTCAACATTTAATACTTCTTTGAAGTGTTCTTTCCATCTTTGAAGTATCTGACCATCTTCAATGAGTAGCTTACCAGTTTTGTCTCTCACGCCAGTTGCTGATTTCTTTCTCTTGTTGCACAATAGCTTCGTAATCCTGTACAGAGTTCCCATGTCATTGTTTTTTGCTGCATGCTCCGCTTCTTCAGCGAGCCCATTTATCATCTTACGTTTATCTTCTCTGACCTTTTTCTTTACACTCTTGTCCATCTCACTATACTTCTGTTTTTTGATAGCACGAATTCTCTCTGATCTTGCACAGTTTATCTCATTTTTCACTTTCTTCCTTTCGTCTATAGCTTTCCAAGTTTCACTGCTTATCCACTCTTTATGCTCCTTCCTTTTCCTACCCAGGATCTTTTCAGCTGTCTCCGTGTAGATTGTGGTAAAATCTTCCCATTCTTTTTGTATGTTTGCCTCTTCCATGGTTGTTTCCATGCTCTCTTCCAGTGCTTCAAACCTGTTTTTCAACTCTACTGTGAATTGCTTTTGGATTTCCTTTTGTTTCAGAAGTGCAGTGTTGAATGTTGCCCTTCTGCTGGTGTTCTTGAGTTTGTGTCTCGAAAGCCTAAGCTTCACTTTGCCGACCACAAGGTTATGGTCAGTTCCAGCATCTTCACCTCTCATGGCTCGTACATCAGCGAGAGACCTCCTGTATCTGCCATTGATGATGAAGTGATCAATTTGGTTTTTGTCTCTGTTGTTTGGTGAGGTCCATGTGTATTTGTGAATATTTTTGTGTTTGAAGTATGTGCCTCCAATCACAAGATCATTTGCTTCACAGAACTCAATAAGTCTTTCACTATTCTCATTCATGACGCCTATGCCTTCTTTCCCTAAAACTTTCTCATGGTTTTTGTTGTTACAACCCACTTTGGTATTTGCGTCTCCCATAACGATCAACATGTCATGCTTCGGTGTTGACTCAATCTCTTTCTGTAGTTGTTCGTAGAAATCATCCTTCTCCTCTTCATCTACATCATTTGTAGGGCTGTAGATCTGAATAATGGTGGCTTTTACATATTTTAAATTGAATCTAGCACTAATGATCCTTTAATTCACTGGATTCTACTTGATTAGGCATTTCCTAGTCTCAGGGCTCAACATGATTCCTACGCCTCTCTGATGTTGTTCATCTGACCCAGAATACAGTACAGACTCTCCAGTGTTGACCTTCACTTCTCAAAAACCAGTCCATCTTGCTTCGCTTATGCCTAGTATCTGTAGATGGTATTTCCTCATTTCCCTTGTTATTATTGCAGTTTTTCTGTGGCGTACATGGGTCTTACATTCCAACATCCTACATGGATGTATCTTTTTGGTGTTAGAAATGATCTCATGCATGTCGTTCTCAGGTTGGAGACTTCCCGTAGGCTTTCGCCCCCAGCCGTCATATGCGTGTCTTCCCATCTGAGGTCATTATCTTCAAGGATATCACACGACATGGTTCTGTGACCATAGGTAGTTTTGTTTGCTGTCCAAGTTTCCGTAATCAGTGGTTGTTTTACGCGAAGGGGTGATTGGCCCCTTGCCTAACCCTCCTCCTTTCTCATCCGGGCTTGGAACCGGCCATGGCGGAGTTTGTACAGGTTATTGTACAGCTTATTATTCTACAGTTTATTAAATACAATTTACGGTACAATTTATTGTACAGGTTATTGTACTTGCTTGTACTTGTTGTAGCGTCCTCCTCTATTGAGGACTGCCGATCATCATTCTCCACACGTCACGATCTTTGGCACGTTTGATTGTCGACTGTATGTTTAGAGTTTAGGCCCTGGCAGATGTCTTTGAGCCAAGTTTTTCGTGGTCTCCCTCTCGGCCGTTTGCCATTCACTCTGCCTAATAGGAGCTTGCGGGTGAGGCCATCTTTTCTGATCATGTGTCCGAAGAATCTTAGTCTGCGGTTGAGCAAGTGTTGACATAGTTGCGGCTGATTTCCAATTCTTCTGCATACTTCTTCATTAGTGATGAAACTTGTCAAGGGGATACGAAGTATCCGTCGATAACACCGCATTTCGAATGATGCTATCCTTCGCCTCACATCCTGGGAGTAGATCCACGTTTTAGATCCATAACTCATTATTGACCAGAGAAGGGATTGTACTAATCTCTTCTTGGTACCTAACCTGATGTTTCCACACTACCATAGATCCTTCACGCTGCCTGCTGCCTTCTTTGCCAGTACTATTCTTCTCTTGACCTCTTGTAAACTGTTGCAGTTGGTGTTGAAGAGTGCGCCCAAGTATGTGAACTCTTTTACTTGCTTCAGCATTGCATTGTTATACTTGATGTTGATATTGCTTTCCGTTCTTCCAAGGGACATGACTTCCGTTTTCTTCTCATTCAATCTCAGACCATATTTGCCAAGGAGGTTGCACCAATCCTACTCACAATTTCTTCCAGTGATTCCTCGGATGTCGCCGGTACGACGACCTCGTCGGCATATCTCAGATCTTTAATCTTCTCGCCTTCAATGGAGAACCCTTCATTCCACCCATCCGTCGCTTCCCTCGTGATCATTTCGCTGTACAGATTGAACAGTGTGGGGAACATAGGGCAGCCCTGTCTGACTTCCCTCCCGATCACTAGTGGGGCTGAGAGCCCTACTGGTGTGTCAGCAATGGCCTGTTGATTGGAGTAGAGAGCCTGGAAACAGTCAACCACATAGTTTGGTATTTCAACGCTTCTTAATGTTGCCCACAGCCGCTTGAAGTCTACACAGTCAAAGGCCTTAGAGTAATCAATAAAGAAATAGAATAGAGGTATGTTGTACTCGTATGCCTTCTCGCTGAGTAGGCCCAAGTTTAGTATCTGGTCTCTTGTTTCACTGCCGCTCCTGAATCCTGCTTGGGTTTCACTGAGTTCTCTTTCATAGTGCTGATTGGTCCTTTTGTTAACGATCGACATAGATATTTTACTAATATGGGGAATGAGGGCTATTGTTCGATAGTTGTCACAGTCTTTGATGCCTCCTTTTTTGTAGAGAGGCAGGTACACCGATGTAGTGAAGCCCAGGGGCCATTCTCCACGACAGATGATTTCGTTGCACAGTCCTAGTATGCGATTTTGTAAGTCCCTGTTGTCTGTCACTGCTTTCAAGAGTTCGATCGGCACTCCATCCACTTCGGATGCTTTCTTGTCATTGATGTGTCTGACAGCTGCTGTTAGTTCTGCACACAGTACAGTCGGTGCCTGGGCTCCATCATGGATTGTCAAACTTGGTAAGGGGTGTATTGACAAATCCTTGGCGTAGAGGGATTCTGTGTAGCTTCTCCAGCGCTTTTTGATGGATCCATTGTCCTGTAGGACAGTTCCATTTGCATCCTTGATGGTCCTGGAGGGCAGATTGAATGTCTTCTTCATCCCCCTGATTTGGTTGTACGCATATGTGTCTGTGTGTGTCATATTTGTTCTCTAAGCTTTCACACATGGATTCTAGGTATGCGTTCTTGTCTTTAATGCAACTTCGTTTGATATCTTTGTCCAATGTTCTGTATTCTTGCTCTTTTTCAATGCTTGTGTGTTTCAGGGGGTTAATCTTTCGTCGCTTGTCCATTAGCTCAAGAGTTGCCTCAGAGATCCACAGTTGTCTTTTCCTTGGTTTGGATTTACCAACTGCTGTCTCCGCTGCTTCCGTCACTATGTGTTTGAGTTGTTGCCATTGTTGTTCTGCTCCTGTTCCACTAGGGCCTGCTTCATTCAGTTGCTCTTCTATTATTGTCTTGTATCGTTCCTTGCATGCATTGTCGTTCTGCAGGACTTCAAGATTCCACTTAGGGCGTGCTTGCTTCTTTTGGGTATTTGCAGTGTTGCATCTTATCCTGATGTTGGCTGATAGCAACTGGTGATCTGAATTGCAGTCTGCACTAGAGTACGCGCGACAGTTATGCAGTTAGGCTTGATACCGTTCTTTCACCAGTATGAAGTCTATTTTATTCCTCACTCGGTTGCTGGGATAGTTCCATGTTATCTTCCGGTGGATGTGGTGTTTAAATTTGCTGTTGGTAACAAAGAAATTGTTTGCAGTGCAGAAATCAATCAGTCTCTGGCCACTTTCGTTTCGTGTTCTCGTTCCAAAACTACCCATTACCTAATTCTCCTTCTCGGTGCCTAGGATCGCATTGAAATCACCCATAACTATGGTGAAATGACTTGCTGGTGTATTGTCAAGAACGTGATGTAGTTGCTCATAGAATTCATCATCTACCTCCTGTTCTTTGTCCAGTGTTGGGGCATATATCTGCACTACGGTCATGTGTACTGGTTTGGCATTGAATAGGACAGTCATCATCCTGCCATTGATGGTGTTGTAGCTGAGAACGCTGGATCTCAGCTTCCCACTGATGATCAGTCCAACTCCTTGATGGTTGCTAGCATTACCGCTCTGTATTACGAGAGTTTCATCCATGTCCATCCCCTCTGAGTGCTTTCCATGAGTTTCTGGCCACAAATGTCTAGGTTAAGTCTTTCGAATTCGCAGACAACATTCTGAATTTTACCAAGTTGGTTGATTCCTCTGATGTTCCATGTGCCTATCCGCACCTCCTGTTGTAGGTTGGTTTTCTTCTGGACAGTAGCACATTTTACACGTCCGGCCTGTCCAGGCACCGAAACGCGCCGATGGCCTGTCGGGTCGCCTGGCAGGTTATTCTGTGAATTTTGTGAAGTCATTGGTGATGTTCCCAGGAAGATTGGTCAACGGTGGGTCCTGGGCCTCTTCCGTTGGTTAGGCTTATTTAATGGCGGCCTAGCCTCGCCATGTCACAAGGGCCTACGGATTTGTGTGGATTTTCAGGAAGGCTTCAGGCACCACCCTAAATCCCACCACATCCTGCTCCCTTGCCGCTGCGGTCCGCGGCTGCTTATTGGGTATTCGCAGCTAATTATTCCCTTATTTCTAAGGGCCGTCCGGCTATCCACCACCTTGCCGACGCGGTGAGTAGCTGCAGCTCGCCTCCACAGGTTATTGTACAGATTAATATTCTGCAGTTTATTAAACACAATTTACGGTGCAATTAATTGTACAACTTATTATTCTACAGTTGATGAAACACCATTTACGGTAGAGTTTATTGTAGGGGTATATCCGGCTTATTATTCTACAGTTTATTGCACAATATATGGTATTATTATGTATATTGCTCTTTATTCATTATTTTTTCTTGTAGTCAAGCGACATGCCCATGTAGATGCTGTTTCTTTAGGCTCTTCCATTATTTCGCTGTATTTATAATAAAGGCTCAGGAATTTCTAATGTCGTGTTCTATCGTTAATTCGTTCAAAAGCCAGAAAATACTTTATAAAAGCTCTTATTATTTTCGGTTAATATTAGAATCAATTAAATTATCCAACTGATGGAATAGTACATCATTTGTTTTACATTTAGTGATGACGTTTGTACACCCCTAAAGAACTATTTTTAAATAAATGAGCATGCTAAGAATACGAGAAATCAGGGAGGGTTATTAAAAATTCCGAAAATGAGATAAAAACTAAGGAAAAAAGGCTTTTTTAGTGCTGGGGCAAAATTCTACAACCAACTTTCTTTGGAAATAAGGAAGGTTGAAAATTTTACCACTTTTAAAGCAATTGTCAAAAATGCTACTTTTAAGAAATGATTTTAACAGGTCAAAATATGCAATTTTTTTGGGTCCAAATAGGATAGCAGTATTATTTTACTGAAGTTGTATACGAAGTCAAATATTTAATAGTAATTATAATAATAATAATAATTCGAGAATGAAAGGGAAAAAATAGATCGCTATCAGGATTTGAAGTCGCAAATTAAAAAGATCTGGAACTGTAGGGATGTCCAAGTAATTCCGATAATCATAGGTGCTTTAGGAACTATATCGAAGGGTTTTCAAAACTGGTTTAATGGAATAAGCCCTAAGATCTACTTCAGTACCCTACAGAAGGCTTGAAATTCAGCCTCAAATTCCAGTTACACCAACAGAAACTGTGCAAGTAATATAATAATAATAATAATTAGAAAGAGAATAATGTAGATAGGTAAGAAACAGTGTAGTTTGGGAGTTATATAGTGTCAGGAGGAATTTTGAATTACCTCCAAAAATTATTTTTCGTGATGTGTTTTATAAAGAACTCAGATATACGGTTGCAACAACAGAACGTTGAATACCTATCTACTCAGCATTCAAAAATCTGGAGGCTTTCGTATCTTGCTCTGACTGCCTTTTTTTCCAGATCCAAGACAAAGAGAACTCATATTATGTGAAACCCTCGGATACTCTCTCTCTCTCTCTCTCTCTCTCNAATAATAATTATAAAGAGAATAATGTAGATAGGTAAGAAACAGTGGAGTTTGGGAGTTATATAGTGTCAGGAGGAATTTTGAATTACCTCCAAAAATTATTTTTCGTGATGGGTTTTATAAAGAACTCAGATATACGGTTGCAACAACAGAACGTTGAATACCTATCTACTCAGCATTCAAAAATCTGGAGGCTTTCGTATCTTGCTCTGACTGCCTTTTTTTCCAGATCCAAGACAAAGAGAACTCATACTATGTGAAACCCTCGGATACTCTCTCTCTCTCTCTCTTTCTCTCTCTCTCTCTCTCTCTCTCTCTCTCTCTCTAATTTCGTTGCTGCAAGACTAGTTGATCGTTTGTTTCGATATCCATATTGGTGCGAAGTAAGTAGCTTATTGTCTTCCAAGTAACACAAAAGCTGACTGTACAGTGCCCTTTCCATGATCTTTGAAAGGATAGGGAGGACTGATATAGGTCTGTAGTTTGCCTCAAGATCTTTGTTTCCGCTTTTGTGGACTAGAACCACTCTTGCTAACTTCCAGATGGTAGGGAAAGTAGCTGTATTTATACTCAAATTGATGATGTGTGTGAGTGGTTTTACGATGAATTCGGTTGAGTCGTTCAAAAGTCCTGCTGGAAGATTGTCCAGACCAGTCGCTTTTTTTCGGCTCAGCTTTTTCAGTTGATTACGTACAAAGGTGACAGAGACGTATTTAAATTTGAAAACACTGTTTGTTCGCAATGGATAATATTTCGGTATGCTCCATACAAAGTTTTTAAGCATGTTACTAGTAGTTTTCAGTGCTTCCACAGCACCAGCAAAATAATTGCTAAAACGTTCTGCTTTCTCTTTTTGATGGGATGAAGGGGCTGACATTTTGTTTTTCGATTTAACAGGGAAAATGTCCTTTATACACTTCCAGAATGTCTTAGGATTATCTTTGTTAATAACGCCGGATGCAAAATTGGATGCATCTGAGATAATGAGATGAGATAGAGATTTTCATTATCAGATGCTGATGTTGACGAGGATGCTAGAAAACCCTTTTTCTGTCCGGAGTGGTCTAAAGAAGCTCGCCAATAGTCAGCCCTTATGTAATCGAAAATGATAAGCTTTCCATGAATATGTTTCTTTGACGAGCCCTTGGGCCTGTTTCCTGCTAATTGACTTTCTATGGCTAATTTCTTAATACTCTCTCTTCGGAATATTTGGTCAATAAATCTCAGTTGTCTTTCTCTAATGTTGCTAATTAACCGCCTCCTTTCATTATCCATGTCTAGAATTTCAGCACTACTTATACAAACAAAAACAGTTTGAAATAAAATGTAATCAAAATAAAACATACAAGCAATGAAGTTAACAAGGCCCCAATATAGATTGATGCTTAGTGAAACCATCCACTTTGTATTACAATCAGTTGCCAGTTCCAGTATCAAAAAGTGTTTAAATGAACTCTTCGAGTGACGAAATACTTATATTTGCTAAATCCTTATTATAACAACATTTTAAAAGCATGTAAATATGATGTGCAGATTAATGATTATCTCATTAAAAACAAGAATAAAAATCTGCCAAGAAAAACTATATAGTACAAGTCACTGTTTTGCCAAAATGTAAATAAAACGTAGTAGCAGATAGATTCTTAAACCTCCTGGAGAAAAACGTTTAAAAAATCCCCATAACTCCGATAAGCTGTCCCACTTCCCCAACGTAAAAGACGGTTACAGTTGTATGAACATGATAAAAAAAGATTCTAAGCTCACATAACAAAAATATACTGACCGATATATCACCAATGACGAAAAGATCTGTAAATGTAGAAATAAGCATGTGTCCACCAGACGAAAAAAGACTTAACTCCAAATGTTCATTCTGTAGAAGTGATTACTAACATTGAGCAACAGCATATACTGGAGTAAATGAAAGTGCTTTTCAAACACGTTGCAGCAGTTATCAAAAGTCGCTAAACACCATAAATACGAAAAAGTCATTGGACTGTTACTATGTATATGGCAACTCAAAGATAAAGCCGTCGAATGTTTTATTAAATGGTCCATTGTAAAAAATCATCTGGGAAGAGCCCCATTACAGAGAAGTGTAATTTGTGCTTGATGGAAACTTTATTAATATTTAACTTCAGACACAAAAACAGTTTAGTTAACAAATGTATGTATCTGTGTCAAAATCGAGAAATGGGAATAAGTTTTTAATGATTAATTGTTGAGCACATCAAATTGGTAAATATTCCCAAGATCCACAGGGAGGAATAAAATCATGCGCCAATGGCATGGTTTTTGCATTGTTTTGATTGCCTTGGGAAATAGAGTTAAGATTTGGAGATAAATTTGTAAACACAAGTCAGTAAGCTGCAACTGCTAATTGTGTATAACGTAAAGCACAGTGTAACGTTAAACAAATCTAGATTATATTAATCTATCATAATCATCATTAGTAGTAGTAGTAGTAAGAATATTAGTAGCAGTAGTAGTAGTAGTAATAGTAATAGTAGTAGTAGAGAGAGAGCCACGCACATATACATACGTACATATATATATATATATATATGTATATGTGTGTTCAGCAGGGGGTGTATATATAGATAGGAAGATAGATAGACAACTCCGCCTGTGATATTTTCGGATAACACAGCCGGTCCTAAGCCCGGAAAAAGGAGGAAGGTTGGGCGTGGGTCAGCACCCCCAACCCCATAAAAATCACTAAAGCTACAGAAGCATCGACGAAAACAAACCAACAAATTCGTCAAAGGGAAGAAGGGACTCGATCTCAGAGACACATGACGCATCGCAGTGAAAGCCAAGAGGAAGCTGCGAGGCCGATTCCCCTTCTAACATTAAAGGCAAAAGTTAGAATAGCAACTTGGAACATCAGAACAAACTGGACCGAAGTACCAAGAGAAGATGGAGATAGATAGATATAGCTATATAAATATATATATAAGTATATTATTATCATTTAACCATTTCAGTCTTGATTTTCATAAATTCGTTTATTACTTGCAATATGTTTCATATGTTACTGTCAACACTACTTCCTGCAAAATGAAGTGGGCATGCCTGTTTCATACCTTTTCCATCTCGTAAATTTACTAGATTTACTGACGAGTATCAGATAGGGATTTTAATAAGGACAGAAAGATCCAAATGAAAGTCAACAACTGCCCAGCCCATGTTGAAATCTAAGGTCTGACAAACATATGCCTCATATTTCTCCCGCTGCACAAAAAAGTCGGCTTATAGTAAAAAATACAAGGAATTACTTGATGCTTAAAAATGTTATTCGACACACTTAGTTTTAGATGGAATGGTTATCTTGGTTTCAACAAGGTAAAAGATGCAAAAAGAAACAACCGTCAATGGTTCGGAAAATGTAGCATCTCTGTTAAGGATCAAGAAATGGTTCTGATCGACGATGACCATCCAATTAAGTCTATTGGTAATGACTTTGAGGAATTGGCAATTCTTTCCCCTTACTTGTTGCCCTCAGAGATCAGACCTGTTGAGAATGTCACCTGTGGCGAGAAAGCATGCTGTACCACACAAACAATCAACTGATACTCAGCTCTTCGCATGGACAACAGGAAAATAAGTTCACGACCAGGTACAAGACCCCGATCCTGTTGACGTGGGCGACGATCCAGTAAGCAAAGTGAAATTTTTTCAAATATTGGGAGTGATCGATACACTGTGACGACATTCTTTGTATCCGA
The DNA here is from genome assembly GCA_003991215.1 of Morbakka virulenta. Lineage (NCBI taxonomy): Eukaryota > Metazoa > Cnidaria > Cubozoa > Carybdeida > Carukiidae > Morbakka > Morbakka virulenta. Next base: position 3,567,284 of record RDPX01000015.1, read on the forward strand.
GTGACTAGAACTTGAAGTTTCTGAAGAAATTCGATCAAATGGAGCCATCCGTAAGTCGCGAAAGGGTACAGAATAAAATGCGAAAACTTATAAAGTAGTTCTTTAACCAAATTACAGGGTTTCATTTAATGACGACTCTGAATTTTTTATATATTTTTTCAGTTTTATTAGTGATTATAAGGGGAAGCCAATGTCCCTTAGAAAATATGTAAGTAGGTTTAAATTCTGATAATCACGCGAACTGGAAATCTCAAGATTTCAAGATTATTTTCAAGGAACCAAATATTTATGACAAAATAGCGGGGGGCAATATACCTAAAGAGTATAGAAAAGCAAGAAACCGGTGAAAGCGAGAGACCAAGATAATGGGAATTGACTATATATATATAAACGTTCTTTTGCCTGAATTCAGAACAGTTCTGAGTGACGATACCACGGCAAACAGTTCCTCTTGAAAATGTGGCTACAAATTTAATACATCAGTATCACAGCAAACCCATCCTAGCACTCCAGAATCCATGTACAAAATGCCTTTACTCCTATACGTTAATATCGTTCGAGCAGCCTACTGATGGACTGTCTAAAATTCATTCTCTGTAAAATAGATCAAAACATATTGAAAAAGAAGGATACAGCCTAGTATGTCTCCCAAAACCTTTTCGGTGTGTCACAGACGTATCAGATGTACCCTGGAGAATGAACGTCTGGTCTGCAACTGTATCTGGATGTATTGTCTGCCGTAATCAATTACCGTAGTATGGTGTACAGTGTGCTAAACGTTGTAGTTCATATATATAATATTATCAATCCATCAGAGCAATGCGGGTTTCCATTCATTCAAAACAAAAGTACAAAGATGTTTTTTTTCAACCAAGATTTTCAGGACAAGGATGGGGTAACCAAAAGGTTTGCACGCATTTACCAAACAGTAGTAGTAGTAGTATCGTTTGGCTACACTTCCACGCTTATTGTGTCAATCCAGGTCTGGAAGGCTTCATCACATTTGTTGATGGTATCATATCCTCCTTCCAGCTTTGTCGCTGGGCAATATAGTTCAAGGTGGTCAGTGTCTTGGGGTAAACCACGACACTTGGGGCATGTTGGTGAATCTTTGAGTCCCCATCTGTGCATATTAGCAGCTGTCCAGAATTTTCTTCTTTGGTCATGAAGACCAGGTAGCTGTTCACAGGGGTCACAGATGAGTTCACCTTCTGTTGGTTTCCTGCCATTCCACTCTTCCTTCCATTTTTCCTGGGTATTGTAGTTTTCTTTTTTTGGAGAGATAGAAAGGTGATCTAGATTTTAACCTTGGAAGTCGATGAAGCCTGTTTGAATATTTCTTGTAGGGTCTTGCCGTTGCCGTCGTGCAAGGGCTTGCGTGTTCCTTTGACTCTGGAAGTGATACCAACTTGGATTCAATCGTGCTGGAACAGCAACAGACGAGGAACCTGACGAAGGGTGATCCAACCAAGCATTCAGACAAGGCTTGCCCTCTACTGAACCCGCACTTCCATTCATGAATAGTACCAAACAGTAAACCAGTTTAATTAGTAACTATTAATATAATTATTATTAATTAAAACTAGTATAATTTTTGGCAGCAGCAAACAAATATTCTAAATAATTAAAAAGAACAATATTAGATAAAGATAAAGTAGAACCAAAGATTCTTTGAATTGTTAAGGATATTTCTAAATGATAATAACAATTTAACAAAAATACAAGCAAATACAAGCTGCAACTGTTCATATTTTATTCGATCATAAGTGGGAATAAAAATAATACGTTCGAACTACGGTAAGTTGAATAGAAGAAAAATAAACAATTCTTCGTGGAAAGAAAAAGGATTTTATTATTGAGATAAGTTATGCAATAAAAGGGATTTTAATTAATAAATAATAATATTGTATTTAATCAGTCAGATTCAAAGAAATTGTCTTTAGAAAAGGTGTAATGTAATATTTAATGTTGATGATGATGATGATAATGATGATGATGATAATGATCATGATGATAATGATGATAATGATAATGATAATGATGATGATGATGATGATGGTGGTGGTGGGGTCAAATCAGTAACGCTTCTGGAAATTCTGAACTTTATGGACTTAGAGGAAGCCATAGATATAAAATGTAGCTCGGAAAAAGCTTACGACTCATGACATGATAAAGCTCTTACATCTATAGTAACGCTTCTGTTTGTATTTGCTTTTTATTGTGGAAAAAATAAACATTTTAATTTTATTAATGCCAAGTTTATAATAAAAATATCTGCAGGTTTAAACGCAAAACAAAAGACAAAAGTATAAAAATTTATTAATAGGAAATTCTGTTTACAACTTTACTACTCAGTACAAGAATCCATTGGAAAAATTATATCGATATTAATTATTCTCCTTTAAAACATAGCTCTTATACTGATACCCAATATACAAAAGAACTAATTGAAGAATGCTGAAAAGTTATGGGGTTTCCTTCGGTAATTACATTTCTCGGCCGATATTACATCTCAGCGGTTAACGTCGATTTCACTCCAAAAATATCAATATCTGATGAAAATTTCATAGTGAATTGGTATACCGACTACATTTTACCTAGCTACTGGTAAGTCCAAAAATAACTGCTCCGTGTCTTATCTGCTCGCACGGATATTAATAATTATTCTAATCTATTGGTAACTTCAGGATTATATCACCTGTGGTAGGCATTTTAATCATTTATCACAATAGTGTGTGTGTATATATAGCGCGTATATTTTCCAGAATATATTTTTTTAAAAAGGTGTTAGGTGTTCATGTCTAAAGAACTTTCGTGTTGATGTTGGTCATCGAAAAAAGCAACTTTGTTAGCATCAAATTTGAATCCCATGGTTAATTATCATTGATGACGTACAGATATCACCTCATGTCTATGTTGAGAAGACTAGGGGTAAGCGCCTCAATTCTACAAATAGCAAGCAACTAGGTTGTGTGTAAAATGTTTATATTCAGTTTCTACGTACAATAATGTTTTTGCTGGGGTGTTTTGGTGATTATGGACCTTAAACCTGGCAAGTGAAAGTAAACATTTTTACAGAATTCGGGACCAAAACCCCATTCTATAAACAACATATAGGGAATTAAATACATGAAATGCTCTAGTTACCAATAGCTACAAACTAAATTAGATACAACTGGATTCTTGTACTACTTTGCTCCTCTTTTAACATAGTTATATAAATGCAAGTATTTTGGAAGATTCGATTAAAGTTAATAACAGCCCCTGGAAGATTAGATTAAGTGATTCGAAATTATAAACAGGTCTTGGATTAATTTCTGTACATAAAATTCAAAATGCCTGTTTCTGCACGTCAAGTAAAGTATGTTACGAACGAATAATATGGTATAGTTTCCTCTAAGAGGGCGGGAATCTTGTGCCTGTTCTAAGAATATCATCTGGACTCATTGTGCTATTATCACTTGCATTATCTACAAAATTCCATTTCATCTTTTGATGCCTGGTACCAGGTATCCCAATACGAAAATGGCATTAAGGTGTATCTGTTAGCAAGAGTTGTTTTAGCTTCTTTTACTTTGAGCCAAACTACATTATCATTATATACAATTGTTATGCTGGTACCAGACTGTGCGTAATTGTTACTGGGTTATTGACAGTCACCGTTAAAAAAACTCACATTTGAAGGACTAAAAATACTCTGCATAATTAAACATATACACACATATCCACACACATACATAAACAATACACATCAACACAGACAGAAAATAAACAAAACCCAGTTCTATTTATTTTTGTGCCTAAGTGATGGCAAAGCATTAGTCAAAATAACATTTATGCTCTTTATAAATGCTCAGTCCCCAACCCAGCAGACTAGATTCGAGTCATCGTTCCCAGGTCCCTATGAACAAACAGAAAAAAATATACTTCAAACCGTCAGTTTTGTAGCATCCCTTACCAAAATGACAGCTGTATCAAAACGAGGACAGGCCTTCTCCTACCATACTAGTTTCAGATACAAGTACAATACCAGCTTGTCATATTCAAGGTAGACAGGAGCAGTGGTTGGGCGTGTAGTGTCGAAATGGGTCAGAGTCATATACCAAAGCTGTGGTCAAACTAATTACCCTGTGGTTACATAGCGCTAAACCCTGGAAAAGGTGACAACATTCTTCAGGATACTCTAATGGGTGTTACAAGCTTCCGTGCAGCACACAGAAAGTCATAAACAGTAGCACATAAAGATCTCTGTCCGTTTGCTGTGTGGTAGGAAATAAACTATTTAAAATGTTTACTTCGAGGTTACTTTATTTAGTAAACTTAAAATAAAACTTTCTATTACTTTTTCAAATTTACCAGCACTTCGAATTGACGTATACATCAAACGTAACAACTATGCTCTAATAGCAAAGCAATCTGTACAAATAAAGAGCAGATGTGTACAAATATGGAGATGTGATCCAAAAAGGAAATGTTAGTATAAGTATCTTGGCTTTGGGGCTGATAATGGCAAGTCTTACTGTTGGCTAAAAAGGCAAAGGTTAGGTTACGTTTCTCTCGAAATTTCGCTTCACTTTACAAAAGTCGCCAAGTTTCCTTGGAGGTTTTCCATCATCATCACTCTGGCCTGCCTAATAATTGTTTCGTTTCTCTCGAAATTTCGCAAAACTGTTATGATCCAAGGCAAGATAAACTGAACATTAGCACGAATACGAGCAAATCTAATAATTCAAAACAAACCGTTGATAACTATCATTTTTCCGTTGCACACACTTTTTTTTCTCTGGTCAAATTACACGGTTTTAATACGTCAGACAAAACTTAGAAGGAACCTAGGAATAATTACAACAATTTAATGTTATACCGATCAAAAACTCTANGGCTAAAAAGGCAAAGGTTAGGTTACGTTTCTCTCGAAATTTCGCTTCACTTTAGAAAAGTCGCCAAGTTTCCTTGGAGGTTTTCCATCACTATCACTCTGGCCTGCCTAATGATTGTAAACGTTTCTCTCGAAATTTCGCTTCACTTTACAAAAGTCGCCAAGTTTCCTTGGAGGTTTTCCATCATCATCACTCTGGCCTGCCTAATAATTGTTTCATTTCTCTCGAAATTTCGCAAAACTGTTATGATCCAAGGCAAGATAAACTGAACATTAGCACGAATACGAGCAAATCTAATAATTCAAAACAAACCGTGGATAACTATCATTTTTCCGTTGCACACACTTTTTTTTCTCTGGTCAAATTACACGGTTTTAATACGTCAGACAAAACTTAGAAGGAACCTAGGAATAATTAAAACAATTTAATGTTATACCGATCAAAAACTCTAATTTGTATGTTTAATACTCAGTTGATCGTTTCTTAAATCAACTATTTCTCACGACTTTTCTACGTATGTTCTGGTTCGCGTTTTCTTTCACCATCACACTGGTCTGGCTAGTGAATAGAAAGGTTGCTCTCGAAACTTCGTAAAATTATTATGACCCAAGACAGGACTAAAACAGATCTAATTTTTATCTTCCCTTAGGCGTGTTTTAATGGCCTAATTCCTAGTTGACGATTCTTTTACTTGCCCGTATACCGTTTGTCATTAATTTTAGTAACTAAGCTTGTACTTAAAAATCTGCACAGGCAAATATTCTGCTTCGTATCCTTTAAATGTTTTCATGCGCTTCTTCCTGGAATCACCATGTAACAAAAAATAACATTGCTACATAATACATAAACAAATATACAAATACATGTCATATATACACAGGTGTCATTACATGTTCCATTTGTAAAAGCTGGGTAAAATGATAATTCAATAATGTTAAGAAAATTGACTCTTACATTTGTAAAAGCTGGGTAAAATGATAATTCAATAATGTTAAGAAAATTGACTCTTACATTTGTAAAAGCTGGCTAAAATTATAATTCAAAAATGTTAAGATAATTGCCAAAGAGAAAGTAAATTCAAGCTGTAAGTAGTAAATCAAAGTTTATGATGTTCAAAACCTTTTAACAAATACGATCAGGATGGAATTTTCTTTTGACTTTGACAAACATCCCACAGTTGGTTTTTGCTGCTCTGTCCCAAGGCTACAAAGACTTTACACAGGCTTCAACCGAACTGGATCAATATCATACGATATTTTCACTGTACTTAAGTCCATGCTTTAATAATCCGGATCGAAATATGTCAAATGTGGAATATCCTCTCTTTCTCTTTGGCTAATAATTTCATCCTAATGGTAAAATAGAGCATCATTGGATAAAACATAACATCGATGATTCGGGTCAAATAAAAATGGCTTAATTTTGGAAATTAACCACGATCAATAAAAATCATTAAATAGCTTCACATTACACCTGACAATGCTGCGATAAATAAAAAAAATACATAAAGGGACTGACAGATAAATAGAGTGA
>RDPX01000015.1:3601669-3648986 GCA_003991215.1 Morbakka virulenta
TAATAGTAATAGTAATAGCAATAGTAATAGTAATAGCAATAGTAAGAGTAATAGTATTAGTAATAGTAATAGTATTAGTAATAGTAATAGAAATAGCAATAGTAATAGTAATAGTAATAGTAATAGTAATAGTAATAGTAATAGCAATAGTAATAGTAATAGCAATAGTAAGAGTAATAGTATTAGTAATAGTAATAGTAATAGTAATAGTAATAATAATTTTAATAGTAATAGTAATAGTAATAGTAACAGTAATAATAATTTTAATAGTAATAGTAATAGTAATGGTAATAGCAATAGTAATGGTAATAGTAATAGTAATGGTAATAATAATTTTAATAGTGATAGTAATAGTAATAGTAATAGTAATAGTAATAGTAATAGTAATAGAAGTAATACTAATACTAGTAGTGGAAATAGTAAGGCATAACAAACCGTTGATGATATCGGTAGTGACTTGGCGAAAAAGTGCAAGGTACTTAGAAAGGAGGTATGGTACAAATACAATGGTACCGAAAACAGATGCTTAAAAAAGGTAACGAAAATATGGTTTAGGCCTTTCATTTGAACGTTAGAAAGACAAAGGCTTATTGGAGACGCTGTTCGATGTAAGAAAGGAGAAAATAAAAATATCTAGGCCTTTAATATGCAATGCTCGCAACAACAAAATTTTGATACAAAGAGAGATGAAAAGTTCACCAAATACAAACTTGCATTGGAATTGAGCGATCAACGCACGGTTTACGAGATAACAGTGTTACCTTTAATAACTGATAGCGTTACGAAGGAAGCCATTTGTCAGAAAGAAAAATGTTTTGTGAAAGAAAGAAGTGCTGTGGAAAAGCCAAAGTGAATTATAAGGGGCAGCGAAATGATATTTCCCAAAGTGTTTCCGTGGCTCTTTCAAGGTAAAAATGAATAACAATAACAACCACAATACTCACTATCATAATCACAGCAATTATTTATGCACTTATGCATATTTATGCGTAATTTATACGTATTTATGCATCACTTTATTTTAACTTACCTCCCAGGGGAACAGTATAATTTTGACAATTTCTTGTTTTGTCTTTTTGAAGCTCACCACTGGCAAATATCTTTAATTCAACGCAAATTTTGTATGTTTCGCATGGAAGCAAATCATTCATTTTGCAGTTACACAATGTTCCACAAGTGCAGAATGAGTTCTGTTTACAGTGATCCTACGAAATAAGTTACATGAAGTAAAAACAATCACTCATCAGGGGCATATCAAAGAAATTCCCATCGCAAAAACAAACCAGCAAACAAACCAGCAAAAAACCAGTGTAGACGCACTTGGATTTGTGAAATACAGCCCAGAGATTATTTTTTACGTTTACGGAATTTTTGCTTTCGTACCCCACTTCAAGCTTTCTCGAAAAGTGAATTCCTGTCAGCTAAGTGTGAATATCTGGTTTCTTCCATTCTATAACAATAACGTCATACGACAGTTTCTGTATGGGTTTGACTACTAGACATTATGCCTGCTCTCTGATTTCTGAAAATGCTAAGGTAGTCTGTTTAGAACTGCCTTTTCAATGACGAATAATTAAAATATTAAATCCAAGATACTGTTAACAGCCAACGTCATTTAAAATGTCAATGTTTTTATCCCCTTTAGTTTAAATATAGTTTGCTATATGTAATTAATTCATTTTAATAAATCTAATCACAGCGTGCTGATATAAATTCAAAGAAAATACCAGCCAGCCAATACAGAACTTAAAGACGGGGCCAACTATTTTTGAAAAATTAGGGCAAGCGGTTCAAATATTAACATTTTATCAAACAAAGCAGCAAAACCATGCCGCTGTTTGACGTCTTGCAAAACACATATCTTCAAAGCGGGAGAATATGGTAACTTTGATGGTAACTGCTTCATAACAAAATGGACAAAAATTCAAAGGCCGCACGCAAAAAATTTTTAGTTTAGTAAGGAGTTAAGTTGCTTTGAAGACAGCGGTCCAAAACTGTCGATCATTCCTAGCTTTCTCACAGACAAATTTTTGTCATCCTACCAAATTATTTTATTTAAAACTTATCATTACTTATTATTTCTTTGCTTATTCACTTATCTATGAATCTTCAGTATAAAGTAATACCGATACTGCATCCTGTCGAAAGTAAAACTTTTTAAATAAGATATGTGGTTGGTCGAAATAAAAGTTGTTTTTAAAACTAAATGAGAAACCAAAAACTTTATGTCATATTTCCAGGCCAAAAAAAATTGTAATATAACGTACTACATTTTTGTGAAATCTAAACAAACTGTTATATGTAGGATATCGTAAACAGTTTACAGCCAAAATATCCTAAAACAAGGCTAACCAAACAAAAAAAACATTTATCTCACTATCTAAGATGCTAGAATACTTTCTGTTATTCAGTTATTTTTAGACACTTCTTTGCCTTTTCAGTGATCGGACGTGACTGTTTCATCCTACCACATTTCTAATTATGAATCTGGAAAAGTAGATGACGACAAAAAGGTAAAACCTCCTACAGTTGAATAAGCGAGATCATTTACAAACCTACCATGGAAAAAGGTTTTAAAGCGCGAGCAAGTATTGCCGCCCTTCTACATCTTTGTATTTTCCTTGTTCTTGTTCTTGGACGGTTTATCTTTTCGTTATAGACACTTCTATGCATAAAGTACTTTATAGACACTTCTTTGTTCAGTAATGTTCAGTTATTTTTATAGACATTTCTTTGCTCAGTAATGTTCAGTTATTTTTATAGACATTTCTTTGCTCAGTAATGTTCAGTTATTTTTATAGACATTTCTTTGCTCAGTAATGTTCAGTTATTTTTATAGACATTTCTTTGCTCAGTAATGTTCAGTTATTTTTATAGACATTTCTTTGCTCAGTAATGTTCAGTTATTTTTATAGACATTTCTTTGCTCAGTAATGTTCAGTTATTTTTATAGACATTTCTTTGCTCAGTAATGTTCAGTTATTTTTATAGACATTTCTTTGCTCAGTAATGTTCAGTTATTTTTATAGACATTTCTTTGCTCAGTAATGTTCAGTTATTTTTATAGACATTTCTTTGCTCAGTAATGTTCAGTTATTTTTATAGACATTTCTTTGCTCAGTAATGTTCAGTTATTTTTATAGACATTTCTTTGCTCAGTAATGTTCAGTTATTTTTATAGACATTTCTTTGCTCAGTAATGTTCAGTTATTTTTATAGACATTTCTTTGCTCAGTAATGTTCAGTTATTTTTATAGACATTTCTTTGCTCAGTAATGTTCAGTTATTTTTATAGACATTTCTTTGCTCAGTAATGTTCAGTTATTTTTATAGACATTTCTTTGCTCAGTAATGTTCAGTTATTTTTATAGACATTTCTTTGCTCAGTAATGTTCAGTTATTTTTATAGACATTTCTTTGCTCAGTAATGTTCAGTTATTTTTATAGACATTTCTTTGCTCAGTAATGTTCAGTTATTTTTATAGACATTTCTTTGCTCAGTAATGTTCAGTTATTTTTATAGACATTTCTTTGCTCAGTAATGTTCAGTTATTTTTATAGACATTTCTTTGCTCAGTAATGTTCAGTTATTTTTATAGACATTTCTTTGCTCAGTAATGTTCAGTTATTTTTATAGACATTTCTTTGCTCAGTCATGCTCAGTTATTTTTATAGACATTTCTTTGCTCAGTAATGTTCAGTTATTTTTAGACATTTCTTTGCCTTTTCAGTGATCGGACGTGACTGTTTCATCCTACCACATTTCTAATTATGAATCTGGAAAAGTAGATGACGACAAAAAGGTAAAACCTCCTACAGTTGAATAAGTGAGAACATTTACAAACCTACTATGGAAAAATTGGTGATTGGTGACTTTAATTTTCATGCCAAAGAGCAGAAAATTTTGTCAAAATTCCTGAATGATTGTCAATTAGAACAGATTTTGGATGAACCTACACATGAGACTGATAGACAACGTAATCACATCTACATCTCTACTAGTCTGAGTGAAACCATAGAAGTCAAAGTTATGTTTGAATATTACAGAATTACTGTTAAGGGGGATATATACCTGTATATCTGTTACTCATTTTTCCGACTTCTAATATTTTAAAAGATAAGGGTACAGTACCATGACATTTCAAAAGAATTTTTTCAGTGTTTCAAATATTGCAATCGAAACACGGATTCAGTGAGAAAGATTTCTAAACTCTATATTATATGAATTCTGGTCACCCAAACACATAAAAAATTAAAGGAAGAGTAAAAGGCTCCACCCCACCCCCACCCCAATATCTTGAGAACCGGAACTGTACGGTAAGGGGCATGTCCACCGGTGGCGGGCAGTGGAATGGCCTTCAGATATGGAGGTTAGCTGCGTATAAGGCTAAGCCAAATAAGCAGTCGCGGACCAACAGCGGTAGGTCTACGCAGGGGAGAGGAACCAACTGGTGTCACTGATGGCTCGCACAAAACTCTCACAACCCAATGACGGACCTGCGACAAGGCGAGGATGGCCGGCTTTAAATAAGCCTAGTCCTAGTGTTGGGTAGCAGTGGCACTAGTGCCTGTAGTTGGTGGAAAAGCCGAAACAATGGTCAACGATGGCTACAGGATAAGGGGAGGCAGGTTTTGGCTCCTGTACTGCGTTGCAGAAAAGAGTCGGGGGCCTTACTGCAGTAATCTTCTCCTAGTCAATCACAATGGTAACAAACTCAAAAGATATTCAAATCAACAGCGTAAACAGGATCATGGTTAAACTACTAGTTTCTGCGCTCGATAATGATCGTTCGAATACACAGGGAAGTCAAGGCCGTCATCATGCTACTGTGTACAATTTAAGAAAAAATATAAAAATTAGCACAAGGAATGTAAGATCCCTCTATCAAAAAGGAAAGCTGAATAATGCAAAATTGGAAATAGCACGATTGAATATTGACATCTTTGGCATGTGTGAGATAAGATGGACTGGAGCAGGATGTTTCAAAAGGGATGATTACATGATGTACTACTCAGGTGGCACTTCTCATGAAAGAGGTGTTGGTATTCATTTAAATAAACAAGCACAAAACTCAGTGATAGGATTTTGGCCAACTTCAGACAGAGTTATGATTATCAAATTAAAAGCAAAACCATTTAATATCAACTTAATTCAGGTATATGCACCAACTAGCAGCAGCTATGAAAAAGAATTAGAAAACTTCTACAACAAGGTTGACGACTGTTTAAAACATTGAAAGTCACAAGAGATTACCATGGTTATGGGTGACGTCAATGCTAAGGTAGGGATAGAAAGGCATGCAAACATAGCTGGTTGGAAAAGCATTGAAACTAGAAATGAACGAGGTGTGCAACCCACTGAATGCTGTGAGCAAAACGACCAAATCATTTTGAATACATGGTTTACAAAACACCCAAGATACTTGTGGACAAGGAAGAGCCCAGATAACCAAACAAAAAACCAAATTGATTACAAAACTATAAAATCACGATTGCATCCAAAATATTAGAACATTCCCAGGTGCTGACTGCAACAGTGACCATGCATTACTAGTTTGTGATATCAAAGTCATGCTTCAGAAAACAAAACAACAAAAATTTGAGCCTGAACTGAATTTCAGGGTACTTCAAGAACCGTATACAAAAGAGGCTTTCAAATAACCAGTTGTAGAAACACCAGGGCACCCAGATAACGAGCAAGATGCAAAAAAAATCTTTCAACAACTCCAGCAATCACTAAAAGCGGTACCAAAGAAGGCTATTCGACCAAAGCCTAGGAACAAACACAAAGCTTGGATAACTACTGAAATTCTTAACTAATGGGAAAACGCAGAAGAGTGAATACAGCAAAATAGATAAGGAAATCAAGAAAGCATGCCAAAAAGTTAAAGAAAAACATTTAAACGAACAATCTGCAGTAATAGAAGATCTTGAAAAGAAAAACCAACGCCTAATGCATGAAAAAATAAAGGAAACAACAAATAGACGGAAAATTTGTTCAGCGGCTTCATGTGTTGAATCTAACGATGGTACTACTATCATGGAAAAAGAAAAAATGTTAGAAAGATGGGAAGAATATATCAAAGAATTGTTTGAGGACAAGAGGCCACAATAAAGAGTAGGAGAGAAAAAGAAAATTTACTATTTACAAAATAGGAAATAGAAAAAGAAAAAGCAATTAAGACTATGCCTAAAAACAAAGCAACAGCACCAGATGAAGTAGCCATCGAACTAATACAAGCTATGGACGATCTTGGAATTGAGTGGATAACAACCATTGCAAACAAAATTTATGATGAAAGACATTTTCCACCAGTCATGAGAAGATCAACATTTATTGCCTTACCCAAAAGACCAGGCACCGCAAAATGTGAACTACATCGTACCATAAGCCACATGACCCACATGACCAAGTTAATCTTAAAAATCCTGTTATATAGAATGAGGGGGCGGACAAAAGGAATAATATCAGAAGAACAATTTGGATTGGAGAAGATAAAGGAACCAAGAATGTCCTTTTTACGCTCCGAATGATTAGTGAGAGATACACTGAAATGAAAAAAGATATTTACATATGCTATATTGATTATGTTAAAGCCTTTGATAAAGTCCAGCACAAACATTTGTTTAGACTACTGGAAGAATTAGATATCAATGGTAAAGACCTAGAACTAACAAAAATATGTACTGGGAACAAGAAGCAGACATACAAATTGGGAATCATGCAAGTAACTGGGTCCAAATTACGAGAGGTGTTAGGCAAGGCTGTGTACTATCCCCGAAACTTTTCTCGTTGTACACTGAGTCGATAATGAATAACATTGCACACATGGAAGGTATTAAAATACGAGGAACCAGTATAAATAATTTATGATACGCAGATGACACTGCCATCATTGCTGAGACTGAAGATCATCTCCAAAAGATAATGGATATAGTTACAAAAGAGAGTGAAATAGCTGGTCTGGAAATCAATCAAAAGAAACCTTTCACCCAAGTAATCTCCAAGTAAAAAGAAATTCCAAAATGCTCAATAATGGTAGATGGAAAGATCCTAAAACGAGTAGACGACTTCATCTATCTTGGTATTTTGATAACATCCAAAGGTAAATCAGATAAAGAAATTATCAGAAGAATCTGGATTGCTAAAACAGACTTCAAATCAATGGCAAACATGCTAACCTCCAAAGTCATCAATATGGGAACAAAAATCAGAACTGTGAAATGCTATGTCTGGAGCACACTTCTCTATGGCTGTGAAACTTGGACGATCAGAAAAGCAATGGAAAAAAAGATTAGTGGCTACAGAACTGTAGTTTCTAAGACGCATTCTAAGAATACCCTGGATAAAAAAAATTAGCAAATACGAAAAGCACAGGCAAACTTAAAATTAATAAAATCGATCCACACTCGACAATTTGTTTTTTTTGGACATGTCATGAGAAAGAAAGCGCTAGAATATCAGGCCATCACTGATAGAATTGAAGGCACCAGAGCGAGGGGACGACAACGGCTGCTCTACACCAGGCTATTTGCAAACAGGGTGAACTTGAGACCTGTTGAGCTGATTCACCTAACGAACCTTCGAGAAAGATACCATACTGTGACAGCCTATGTCAGAATCTGACAAGGCACCCACCGACGACAAAAAGGGTCGAGCTTTAAGAAAATCTCCCATTGATTGGTCGAGATAATTAACCAAAAAACGGCGAAAGGTGTGGTTTTCGCCAACAAACAGAAGAAAAAAAATATTGAAGAAAAATTACAAAAATATTAACTTCCAATGACAACTTACAGTGGATAGTAATTTCCCACTTTTTGTATTCGTCACAGTTAAGGTATAGGGGGTAGCACCTGTAAATAATCTATCGTAGTTATGAAATCTCCACTGGATATCAATCGAATTTTTGTCACCAGGGTTTACTGTTACTTTTGGTTTGTGATCTACAACAGGAAGAACAGTAGTTATTATTTATTAAACGAACATTTAAACATGAAGTAAAACAGGAAAGACGTTTTAGAAATGTCAAGTAAGACAAAACAAGACAATAATATTGTATAAGTGGCAAATGAAGGAAAATGTGACAAACTTGAATTGGAAACTTGCAGAAACCCAATCATTCTTAGATTCATTACACGCATGCGTGGTAATGTCCTTTATATGACAAATAATTCCAAATCTTTTTCTTTAATATTACTGTTGCCGAGGATAGAAGGCAAAAACTCATACAAGAGTCAAGATGACTAGTCAGTAGTTCATCATAACTCAACTGATATTTCTCTTGCATCTCAGCTCAATTTATACAATCATATGTTTACAAGTGTCAACATATTATCCCACACAAACACTCCCACATAGATCAAAACACTAAAATTGCCCACTCAGTATAATAACAAGTTTCACAATTTTAATTACATTCACTGTACCACCCACTTTCAAAATATCAAAATATTTACAAAGCAATCTGTCCTCCCACACAGGGTATTAACTTAATTGGTCCACAGTTATGAAAGCATGCATGACTCAACTTGCAGTCTAATGTCCACTGTGTCTTTCTAAACAATTACTTCAAAAACATGTTTGGCTGAATTCTTCTCATACGGAAAATTTTAGAAAAGTTACAATGCCTAAAACCTTCAATCAACTCTTACCAAAACAAAATAAAATAAATAAAGAGTAATATAATAAATATTTACCAATAAAGCAGTGGATTATGGCAAAGCTACGACTCAACAGGAACTGATCATACAATTCAAATTGCTCTGCTTTGTGTCTCAGATCCACCACCTTTACGGCGTATGTTTTAAACTTCCACAGTTCTAGATTTTCAATTACAAATGACACACATCCATTCTGACCCTTCTCTCGGCAGGTTGCATTCTTCCAGTTGCATTTTAGGTCATTATAACAATTAGTACTTTCAACAGTGCATCTGCAATATGATAATATGTACATACTGTTGGGTGAAGGCTCTGTGAGTGTCAGAACTACTTTTTGTTTATTTGAACACAGTGATGTAGTCTCAGACATTGGCCTTGCAACGCATTTTATTTTTTTCTGACAGTGAACTTCTTGTATACCTACAAGAAAGATATTTAAAACCATGTTTTGGGAAGAAAGATCGGCAAAATACTGAGAATTCAACACTTGATCACAAACAAACACAGTAAATAGGGTAGACATTAACTATGAATACACAAAAAGTCTATTTCATTTTAACGATGAAATTAGACTAGTTAGCACACATACACACACTGCAGCAGCAACGTCACCTTTTACACGCAAAATTCTTATTGTCGCCCCTTCCTTCTGTCTTTTATTCTTAACTCTGTGTAGATGTTGCTATTTGTTAGTTAACTAAATAAAATATTTACAAAATGAAATATTTAAATGCCGAAATAATAAAAACTGTCTTTTCGGTTTATGTGGTGTGTATGCGTGTGTGTATTTCTGCGTAGATACGTACGTATATGCGTTAAGCTGCAGTTTTTGTCTCCCTCATCTGTCGGTCTGTCTTGCCAGTCTCTCTCTGTCTCTCTCCGTGTGTCTCTGTCTCTGTGTGTGTGTGTGTGTGTGTGTGTGTGTGTGTGTCTCTCCCTCTCTCTCATTGAAGTTATACAAGTTATCCATCAATTTCCTCTAACAGTACATTCAATTTCGCGCAAAAATAGAAGAAAACGATCTACAGGTTCCTTGTGGTTACCACAGTAAACAAATCTTTCTCTCTGTGTAACTCTGCCTGCCTGCCTGTCTACCTTTGTGTGTGTGTGTGTGTGTCTCTCTCTCTCTCTCTCATTCACACACACACACACAAACACAAATCAAATATTATCTTTTTTATGTTTGACATTAGAATGCTTCAAATCAGAAAATAGCACTTTTTACGTCTGAGCTTTTCCCTCATAAATTTTACAAAGTATAAGGTAAGTTGTATGTTTTTGAAGAAACTGGGTAAACTTTTATTTGGTTTATTTAATGAAACATTGACAGCTCTATGAAACATAACATTGGCAGCTCCATTAACTCTTATTGATTACTAGTAAAACTGTCTAGTAGTGCTCATGAAAAATTGAGATTTTGTAGTCAATTAAATGAAAACATTTCCAGCCTATCAATACAGGTCTTCACTTAAGTGCATGTTACATACATTTATTTTGATATCCAATATTACTGATTTTCAATGCATTAGATCTGCAGAACGTTCAGAAAAACAGTGACCAACAAAACTTTGGAAACAACTAGCACTGACTGTAACTTTTTTATCACCACCTCCACTGCAGCCAATACCACCATCAACAATAACAATGGGCTCTAAATAAGCTTGTCTGTGGCAAAGCTTAAAAACAATTAGCTATCAGTAGTAATACCACAAGTCAATTGTAGTATTCTGAGTCAGCAAAAGCCTCACTGTTTATGCAAGATGCAAAATAGCGTGAGTGATTTGTAGGCAATTTATTAATGATGTAATGCCTTTACATTGTGAGTTTACCTTGCGTGAGAGTGATTTTGATTCAATTTATCATCACCATCATCATCACCATCATCATCATCATCATCATCATCATCATATTCGGTTTAATGTCCATTTTACATGCCAGCATGTGTTGGACGCTTTCTTGAAATCGACTTCCAAGTTATCCTATCCTTCAACAGGTCTCTGTTGACATCTTTTTGTTTGAGATCCATCCCTATCACTTCCTCCCATGTTTTCTTTGGTCTTCCTCTGCCAGTGGTTCCTGTCACCTTGATTGTTCTGCATCTACTTGCCCAAGCATTCTTGTCCATTCTCTCCACATGACCAAACCAACTAAGCCTCCTATTCTGCATACAGCTGCCAATNTCACCTTGATTGTTCTGCATCTACTTGCCCAAGCATTCTTGTCCATTCTCTCCACATGACCAAACCAACGAAGCCTCCTATTCTGCATACAGCTGCCAATACTGTCCAAATTCAATCTCCTTCTGAGTTCATTAGAACTGAATCTGTCATTCAGACTTACGCTGCACATCCATCTTATCATTCTCATGTCATTCTGCTCCATGTGGCTGACATCTTTAGCTTTCACTGGCCAAGTTTCACTGCCATACATCATTGTGCTACATACACATCCCTGGTAGACTCTACCTTTGGTAGGTAATTGCAGAGCTCTGCTGGTTAACAATGGCATCAGCTCCCTGAACTTACTCCATCCACTGTTAACCCTTGCTGTTACACTTGCACAAGCTCCTCCCTCAGCTCCAAGGGTGTCACCAAGGTAGCAAAACTTCTGGACAACTTCCATTTCCTCACCCTCCAAATCCACTTTCCATAGGTCTAAGTCACAGGTTGCCTCTCCTTCTGTGCATCTGTTGCAGCTAAAACGGTTACTTTCTGTCAGTTTGCCCTTTATTCCACTGCACCGTTTATGTACCCAGTACTTGCAAGTACCACAATAGATTGAGTTGCTCCCAACTCCCTTCCCACAGACTGAACAGGGAAACTTTCCTTTCTCCAATGGCTTTCCTAAATTGAGACCACTGACCATCACTTTTGTCTTTCCCATGTTCAATCTCAAACCTTTACCTTCCAAACCCTTCTTCCAAGTCTCTAACTAAGCAAATTTAAAAGGTAGAAAATCTTATCATGAATAAATAATAACTCATGCCTGTTAATTCGCTCAGTCCTTGTCTTTGTTGGACAATTTCTTCCCTTATCACTTGTGTTCTCCAGTATACAAAATCAATACGAGGTTACCTCTTATTTACTGAATAAATGCCTGCAAACAAAGACCTGTAAACAAAAATTAATTTTGCCCATTTTCCATTCCTATTGACATAATTTACTTTACATAAATACAACATAATGTTACATTACAAAAAGAGAAAGAAGTGAGTAAGGTATAGCTTTAATACTAGGTTAAAATGACTGTCAGTGCTAGTACATTTCCTACCCATAAAATAATACAGAGCCATTACACAAAACATGGATTGATGAACAGGTTTTTCCAGGCCTCAAGCATCATTAAGTTAGAGTTAGAATAAGTTGTAGTGAGAAGTTTAAGGTGGAAGAAGAAATCAATGCATATAGGTAAAATAATTCAACCAATATTTTAAAATTTTATCTATTTTTACCGGACAAAACACTTTAGAAACAGTAATGTGGAGCCCACTGCACGTGCATAGTTTGAACACTCTGACAGGATCCCACAGTAACTCTTTAGGCTGTGTTTGCTCCGGCAACATGGCCAGAGAGTTATGTCTCAAAAGCTCTGTGTTGCACTGATGAGCCCGCAAAGGGTGAAAGGCATTGTCTGCAGATTGAGTATTATGCTCCCTTACAAAAGTTTGGTTGAGCACTCTCTCTCTGAGATTCTGGGACCTGTTGCTTGCATAATGCGGAGCTCACTGCACTCACATAGTTTGAGCACTCTGACAGGATCCTACAGTAACTCTTTAGGCTGCGCTCGCTCTGGCAACATGGCCAGAGAGTTATGTCTCAGAAGCTCTGTGCTGCACTGATGAGCCCACAAAGTGTGAAACGGTACTGTCTGCAGATTGAGTAGAAACAGTATAGAAAGTTTTATACAAAGTTTTACTAGCAATTCCCATTTGGTTTAGTCTATTAAAATCAAAAATTAATATTAAAGTATTTATATTTATTTTAATATTTATCAGTACCAGTGCAATTAAACAAAAGTAAATGATAGAAAGGTGACTATTTAGGTGAATGTTGCAACTTTTATGGATAAAATATTGTACAAATAAAAAGTTATTGTGAAGAAGTGGGCGCAAAAGTAATAAGATAGAATTTATGATAAAGTTATTAAGTCACACCAAAAGAAAAACGAAAATATGATACCAACTGGTAAAATCTGATACAGAAGCTTGGGTGAAGTTAAAAAACTGGAAATGGTCATTGTTTAAAACAACAGAAAGGTGTTAACTGGGGTAGAAACAAGATTTCACAAGAGAATGAATTCAAAGAAAGATTAAATTCCACAGTTCCTAACATCACCAAGCATGGCAAATAGCAAAAGGTGTTAAAAGGGTAAAAAATAAACAAACCTTAAAAGGTAAAACAAATTAATTTCAAACAGCTTAATCTTCACAAATACCAACTCAGTATATTTCTCTACTCCTCTACTATAAACAATACACCCAATGGGTTTGTGACCATCTAAGGGCCATTCATTAAACACCTTTTTTCTATAAAATAAAATAAAAACAGTTACCTGCAAGTTTTTCCTAACAAAGAAGTACCCTTACCCAACATAAAGAAACTGATCAGTAATCCAAACTGCCAACTAAATCCCATTTTCATTTTCCCCATCAAACACCGCCTCACTTCACTACATTGAGAAACTGATCCCCAACCATCAGTCACATGGATAATTGTCAGGACTTATTATAGACACTATTACCAATCCTAGAAAAAAATAAAATAAAACAGTAAACCTTAAATTGAACAAACTTATGGAAATTACTGAATAGCTTTTCTTCTGAGTTGTCAATTGCTTTTGGTTTCTATTTTGCAAAATATGACAAAATAATGAGCCAGAAGTTGTTGAAAATCTGTCAGAACAATTCATTGCCTAACTCTAGTCTCATTCTTTTCATAACAACTACTATTCTGATGCATAACTATGTATCTAAGCTGGCACTGTTAGTGCAAATCTTTTAAGTGTGTTTTTCTTTAGGACTAAATCATTCATTTTGTATAACAAAAAACACTATAACCTATGCTAAAATCTTCAGCAAGAACAGGCATGAATATAGCACTTTATTTCTATTTAACAATTTTTGCCTCTCCAATCAACTCCAAAATATAGGTATATGATATATAAGCTACAATTACACCATATAACATCACTACAAAATGGCTGACAAATCAAAACACTAAGGCTAGCCCAAGTATAGCAACACCTGATGAAAGGAATTGAACACAATAGCTGAGTTCCTTAGGGCACATAAGAAAGGAAGGTCTGGTAGAGGTGGCAATAGCAGGGAAGCAGCACAGGGGCAGGAGGCATGTCATGTGGATGAGCAGTATGAGAGAATGGCTGGTGAAGAATGGTATCCACCATACTAGTGTTGACCTCCTATGAATGACAAGAGATGATCACCAACATCTGCATCTGATACAGTGCCTAAGGAAGAAGAAGACCTTGAAATACCATGTTAACATCTGGCAGAATTAAGCCTGTCTGATAGGGAGAAGACCCTCTCTAGCCCTGACTGATAACCCTCCTGGGGGTGGTCTTTTTATAAAAACAACTCTGGTGGTGTGACCTCTGTCATGTTCTCTTTCTCTTTCTCTTTCAGGCTAGACCTTCGATAAAATATATACTAAACAACATATGTTCAGAGCTTGATCTATTACACTGGCAACAATAGCAGCCAACCCCTAACCAACATGAAACAGATCTTGGGAAGTCTCCCTGTTGTTACTGGTTCTGACAGATGATACCACCACATGAGAAAAAAATAATCCAGAGTATCTCTGGAACACAGCTCTCACCAAAAAGATATCACACAGAGTGTGTCTCAAACAATTCAGATGAGACTATTATTATATTCTGTTTTTGGAGGACAGAGACCACATTCATCAACATGGGTGATACACACTGTTCCTGAAGGTACCTGGGTATGAGATTCTGTCACCAAAGCTGATATCAAACTGGGCTTCCTTCAGATTTGCTAAGTTAGACTATTGCTAGTTGTTTGCAATACATACTACTTTACTGCCTGGAACCTGTATCATTATATATAACTTATAAATCTGCATAGTCAACAGTCTCCTCAAGGTATTTTGCAAGCTGAATTTTGCTAAGAATTTTTTGGGGAAAAACATAGTAAAATTAAGCATTAAAGAGTTTCATGACCTTCTGGCAACAATAAGAACTGTTGCAGCAAGTGTAAATGTGGCAACTACAGAGCTATCCCAGCCCAAAATGACTCAGTTTCCTTGGGTCCAATATTACAATGAGTTTTGGGAATGGGCAAAATTCATAAACTCATACTCTTCAAAATAACCACAAGGACTGGTTGGTACCACCAATGACAGAGAAAAAACATCCTTTTAAAAACATGGTTTGGTCCAGATGTCACTAAACTTATTCACCTGGAGCATTCAAATATCCACATCCAAACAGAAAAACAAGCAGATTAGGAACTAACAACTGAAACAACATGCACCCAGCTGATAGAAAAGCTGCACATTTTCCTGTTAAAAATGGTAAACTACAATAGGGAATGGACCAGCTCTTTATGACACAACAAGGCTCCTGAATATGTGTTCTGATACTCAGATGTTAGAGCCATTAAAAGCACAGGACCAGAAAAGAATATTGAGGCATCCAACAATATTTGTGTAAGATGTGGAAACCAAAAATGCCAGCCCCTTTTTTTTCTCCTCCTCCTCCTTCTTCTTCTTCTTCTTCTTTCTATCCTCTAGACTTTGTCCTTCACTTTCACAGGAACTCTGTTGTTACACAGTACTGCTGTTGTCTTTTAATAACTACTCTATCCAACTTGGATTCTTTTCTCCACCTCTTCATTACAGCCTCCATCATTTTGTATAGTTGACCCTGGGTAGTTGAATTCTGTCAATTCTGGGGCATATGCACTCATGACTATGACTGGTGGAAGTTTGGCTATTTTGTTAATGCACAAGTACTCTGGACCAACTAACCTTCATCTCCCCTTTTCCCTCCAATTGTTTAGTTCTTTCTCTGCTTCTTTCTTCTTTTCATTTATCATAACAACATCATCTGCAAACATCATGTTTCCAGGGCTTGGTCACCTTATGGACCAATAAGCAAGTCCAAGCAAAAAGGAATGGGCTCAATGCCAAGCCTTTGTGTAGTCACCTTGGATGGCTCTGTTTTTCCAGATGCACACTTTACCATTGTCTCAGAGCCAGCAAACATATCCTACACACTTAAAAAGTTTCTTAGCTACATCTCTTTTCCTTATACAGAACAACATTTCCTCTTGGGGTTTTCAATCACATGCCTTTCCTAGGTCAATAAACACACAACAAAGATCACTTCCTGGTATTTTACCACTGATAGGCAAAATGCAAGGATGGGATCTATTTTACTCTTTGTAAGCAAAATTAGAGCCTGGAAACAGCACTTTGAAAGGCTGTTAAACATTGAGTTTCCTTGGTGGGAGCCAGATCTGCCAAAAGCAGAACCAGTTGTTAGACCACAAATTAAAATAATACCTGAGATGGTCATGGACTGGATCAGCCGTATGAAGACAAATAAGTCACTAGGCCCATCAGGCATAGTTTCTGAAATGCTATCATATCTGACAGAAAGATTCAATCTGATTGGGATTATAGTTTCATCATTAGTTTCTTTAAAGGCAAAGTTGACTCTCTGGAACTGGGAAATTATCATGGCCTGAAGCTCACAAGACATGTACTCAAGGGTGTTGAGTAAGTTACTGAAAAATGTATTTGCGACATCATTGCAATTGATGAGATACAATTTGGATTTGTTCCTAGGTGAGCCACCACTGATGCCATTTTCATCATCAGACAGCTGCAGGTACACAAGGGGGAGAAGTATAAGTGGAATATTCATGAAAGACAGATAAACCTGACTACTCAAAAGGAGCAGTAACCTCACCACCAATCATCTTTTATGGGGGTAAAGTGTGGTAGAAAGTGTTTGCTGTTGCTCTACTTTAATGCTACCTCTATCACCACATAACTAAGTTAGTAAATATGTTCACTCTCTGCATCTACCTGATGGTTTTAGACATTTATCTTTCTTTTCATATTTAAATGACAATTTCAATCAAAGGAATTTGTCCCAGTACCTGGCAGAGCTTTAATAGTCAGGGTCCAACAAACCTCTTGACCCAAGGAAGGCTCCACACATGATAATGTAGGCTCAAGATGTAGTATTTCTGGCTCTACACTGACCCTGAAAAAGCTGTAACCTTAAAAAACCTCACTACTTAAGTTTCAGTAATGTCAGAGATCTTCATTTCAATTTTTTTTTGACAAAGCTTTATTTCACTTAGACTTCACCAATTATTCTTGCAATTTTTGAGACATGCCTCAGTATCAGTGTTGGTTATAGTGTCTTCCATATTAAAGGCTATTTACCTTTGTTTTGCTGACTCTACAGCTCATTTTCAGGGTCTTGGTAACTACAGATAACAAGACAGACCCTTCCTCTTGAGAAATTCTCATTAATAAGGCTGCTTGTTTTGTCGTTTTCTTAAGGTTTTTCTTGGGACTCTTATATTTAATCTATTGGGAACCCTAATTTTAAAGATTGCCTGTCTTGTTCAACATATACACAAATGACCAACCCAAATTTCTGGCATGTAATAGATTCATAGATAAGGATGACTTATGTATAACCACCCAGAAGCAAGGCTTTCCTAATCCCAGCAAATCATAGCTCTCTAGCTTCCATTCAAAGAACAGGCAAGCCCATCAACAGCTAATTGTTTCCTGGGATGGCCAACAAGTTCAAAATGACCTGAATGCAGTCTACTTGGGAGAGACCCTTGAAAAAACACTGTCTTTCAAACAACATGTGACCAAGCTCACTGGAAAGGTGGAAACAAGGAACAACCTGCTGCTCATGAACAGCAAATGGGGTACAGATCCCAAAACTGTCCATGCAACTGTTCTTGGTCTTTGCTTTTCAGCTACAGAATATGCCAGTTCTACCTGGTCCAGATCTTGCCATGCCCAAACAATTGACCCAACCCTACATGACACATGCAGGATAGTGACTGGCTGCCCAAAGACCATTCCTGTCCCCTTTCTAATGCACTTGTAGGCACTGCATCACCTGATATCCAAAGAAAGGTACAAGGTGGCAATCAGCAAAAAAACCAGGAGACTGATGCTAGGCACCCCCTCCACCATTATCAAGCTACTTGAAAAAGACTATCTTTTAGGAGCAGCTTCATGGACTGTACTCAGCCACCCACATCTGTGGCTGCAGCCATGCATGTGGGGTGAAACCTTAGATGGAATGAAAATAACATGTCCATGAGCTGGGGCAGCCAAAACATTATCCCATCATAAGAACTTGCCATCTGAAACAAACTAAATTGGCCAGTATGGAAAACTCTCAACTGACTGCAAGTGCAGCAAGGAAGATGGAAAACATCTTTTAAACACTGGAAATCAGTTCCACTGATTTGTGTGAATGTGGCAACCTGCAGATGATCAAGCACCTCCTCTCCTGCAGTAAAGCTCTGAACTGCAGCTTTGGTGACCTTGCTCAACCAACAGAAACTGCTGTTGAATGTGCCACCTACTGGAGCTCCCAAATTTGAAAATTGATGAAATTTGTGAGACTTAAAGAAGAAGAAGAAGAAGAAGAAGAAGAAGAAGAAGAAGAAGAAGAAGAAGAATCATGATGTTTTGACAGAATTCAAGGATGCGATCATAAAGTGACAGATCCAAATCCTGCTGCTCTTCAAATTTTATGCCATTGACAAAATGCTGCTTGTCATAGTCTTAGTATGTGACTTCTTTCTCTCAACAACTTTATCATCATGCTTCTGTTGCTCTTCATTGTAACAATGAATGCAGTTTTTTCTTATTGTAGCTAAACTGTAAAAAATGTTGGCATCTGAATGCTTTTCTCCGTCATGTGAATGTTTTAAAGCTTAAGATAAACTTGAACCTCTTAGCTCAAACTTTTGTTTGTCTTTTCTTCAGAGCTCAATACACAGAGTTTTTACACTATAATTCGTAACCATAGCTTTCAAAATTCAAAAAACTACACAAAAAATAAGGCAGACCTATCTCAAACTTTCCAGAATCCTGACTTACTATACAACAAACCTCTCCTTTTCTAGTAATTTTCTATTTTTTATGCCTTCCTAAAATTTAAGCTTCACTCATGAATTGCATTCACCTAGAATTATATATGGTTTATGTTCTGTTAAAGACCTATATTTGAACTAATTCAACAATATTGTCCCTGAACATCTTTCCTGGCCAAACTTAGGTTTTGCCAAATGGAGAGGCAGAAATTTTTCTTGGTGGAAAGGGATTTTTAAAGGACAGGTTTTGGATTGTGATTGGATATGTTGTTTTAGCCATGGTAGGTCAGCAAATTGAAACAACAAATCCCAATGATCCAACCACTTTCTGTAGCAAGATCAACAAGTAAAACATAATGTAAAGTCCTATGAATGCAAAATTAACAAGTTGGGGTATTCATCTGCTTTAATCCTTGACTCACTTATGAAGCATTTCACTTGTGCAATCACCACATTGAAAGACCACACATAAAACTAGACTCTGATGATTTTAAGCATAGTTTTAGCTGTCTTTGTGCTGTTCACACACAAGATTACTTTCAAATTGTTCTGGTTTCATGAGATCTGTATCAAAGAGTTCCTTTTTCAAGTGTTTTCTCGCCTTTTCGAAGTTGGAACTCAATATGTATTGTTTGACTATTCTAACAGCCAACAAGAGATATTGAGACAAAAACAATACAGAAGATGTGTGTTTACGTAGTTCAGTTGACTGGTGGCCACGCTACTGCGGAATAAGTCTTTGAGAAACACAAAGAGAAGCTTGCTTGTGTAATACAACTGCACTTTGACGTAGGCTGCCATCTCTCTTTATTTTTCCCTTAAGCTTTACAACCGCTGAAATGGCCAACAAACAAACGTGATGAATTCAGACATTCTACAAACATGCTGTGACAAGGCAAAAGAAAAGTGTGAATGGAGCAACAATTATATAGGGGCACCCATAAAGCTAGCATAGTACAATACCCTGAATTGTTCAAGATAATAACACTGCAAGTGACTATTAACTATCACTTTACATTGACTGCCTTTCCACAGTTTTTCAACAAGTTTGTTAAACACTTCGATAGACCTTTCCACTTTCATCGGAATGTCTTTAGACTTAAAGATACTGTGTGTGCTGGTTGGCATGGACTTACATCTGCGATATTGATTCGACTGCAGGTCATAGATGTAGCAATAGAAGTAGAGGTTGGGAGTCCATAAAATGGAATGTAACTTTATACCTCGTTCTTTACCTTACTCCGTTTTAAGTTTAACTACATTTATTGCATCTACAGTTCTTCTGTGGTGACGAAAACCATGCTGTTTTGAGCCAATGGTTGTGTCTTTCTGCATGTTTACTGAATTATTACACTGCTGGAAACTCTTACAATAAAATGAATTGCAGTAAGCTACTACTTCTACAACTTGAACAAAAGTTTGCACCATTATCGCTACGTTATATTGATTGTAACATATTATGGTAAAAACATTTGCATCGAAAATCATGAACTTTAAAAAGCCCTTGTCGTGGCCATTTAATCGCTAATCCAAGGTTCACTTACCATTCAGTTTTATAACTGGATCACCAAAGTTGTAAGTTACTTATCATTACTATGAGCCCATGAAAGTTGAAGTTTAATACATCGTTACTGTAACAGCAACTTTCATCCTTGCTGAACTGCTGTTAAACTGGTGTTTTTTTCCAAAAGAAAAAGGAAACGTTTCGTTCCATCGAAACTGAAAAACAACAAAGATCAAACAACTTCCAAGAAGACTTGTAAAGAAAACAATAAAACCTCGTATTGAATGTTGAAAATGACAAAATCATATGGAGCCGAACTCTGACAGATATGATTGTGATGACCACTGATGAGTTAAAATTATATTTTTAATATTTCTGATAAAAAAGTACATAACTCTGAGTTTCTTGCTCACGCATTCATCAGATGAACACATCTGATGTACACATCTGATGAATGCGGATAAGAAGAAGAAGAAGGAGAAGGAGAAGAAGAAGAAGAAGAAGAAGGAGAAGAAGAAGGAGGAGGAGGAGAAGAAGAAGAAGAAGAAGAAGAATCCTGATGTTTTGGTGGAATTCAAGGATGTGATTGTCAAGTGACAGATTCAAATGTTGCTACTCTTCGAATTTCATGCCATTGACAAAATGTTGCTTGCCATTTATCAGATGTACACATCTGATGAATATAATGTGTACAACTGATGAATGCGTGAGCAAGAAACTCAGAGTTACGTACTTTTTTATCAGAAATATTGAAATACAATTTTGACTTACATTAGCTCTATTTTACTAAACATTGAGCACTCTGCAAATTTATTTTTTCATCTGCTGATGGGATGTAATGATCACTGATATAAATATGAAGTCACCAACATTAGATCAGTATGCACAATGCTAGAGAGAAACGAAGTAAACGGTCAATTGTGAATGACAAGAAAAGGTTCAATTGTTGTATTTTGGTCATATTATCCACAGGGATAGTCTCCAGCGTACTCTTTTGGACGGCAAAATTATTGGGAAAGGCCATCGAGGAAGGTCTGGAATATCATGGGTTACTAATATCAATGAATAGGTTGAAATATGAAAGTTTAGTGAGAATGGTACATCGTATAACAGGGCGGATCATTGCATCCAACGCTTCACAAGGATGGAACTTGATGATCATGACTAATTTTTGTAAGACATAGACTCCAATAATCTTGAAAATTCTGAACTTTATGGACTCAGAGGAAGCCATAGATGCAAGAGCTTTATCATGTCATGAGTCGTAAGCTTTTTCCGAGCTACGTTTCGAGAGATACTTCTCCCGTCATCAGCCTGACGGTGGAAGAGGTATATATGTAAGCTTTTTCTCGAAACGTAGCTCAGAAAAAGCTTACGACTCACGACACGATAAAGCTCTTACATACATATCCTCCAGTTCAAGCTTTCGAAGGAAGGCAATTTTGTAATTTGACTATTTTCTGCTACAGCAGTTTTGATTTTTTGCCTCCAATCAAGAAAAAAAAAATCAGTTACGTAACAGTGCACATTAAATACTTAATTTATGAAAACGTTTACATTGCGACTGATTGATTGTGAGCTCTTATCAATAAAAATTGAAAATGAACTTTAAAAATGACCTTTAAAAATGAACTATGAAAAATCAGTCAAACTGCCTTTTAAAATGAACTATGAAAATGAACTTTAAATAAAAGCTTTCAAAATGAACTTTCAAAATGAACTTTGAAAATTAGTCTTTAAAATGAAATTTAAAAGTGAATTAGAAAAAATTAACTTTAAAAATGAATTTCAAAAATGAACTTTCAAAACGGACTTTAAAAATTAATTTAAAAATTTAACTTTGAAAATTAAGTTTGAAAATTAAATTTACAGTGAACTTAAAAAAAAATCTGCTTTCATCATTCTCTCAGTTATCTTCTGACCTGCTTTGGAAAAGGTTTGGTGGCTCCTACAATACATGTATCGAACTCACTCTTAACAGTGATCTTACCAGAGCGTTTTCTTTGTTGGGGTTCATTCACTACGCTGAATTTTCCTGCTATCTAAAAAATATATATATTTTCTAACAGAGAGTTGGACTAATCACAATTTTTCCTACTTGAACCCAGCATTGCTAATGTCAATGAAAAAAGGCAGAAAGAGAACAGCAAATATATTTGGAAAGATTCGTCAAATATCACACTGAAATGTCATTTCTGAATGTCGATTTCTACAAATCAACTACACTAACCATTAAGCCACGACTCCTTTTACCAAATTGTTGTCAGTCAAATATATTTCAGCTGGATTTTTTCAGCCGGGTTAAGTGGAATAACGTTGTCAGTAAAGTCGAGGCCAGGTAAACGTTGTTCATGGTTCTGTTTAAAGTCCATGCAGTGTTTTTTGTAAGACAGTAAGGAGAAGGAATGGTGCCAATGTGTCACCTTGAAGCACGCCCGTGTTAGCACTGAAACCTTCACCTACCATGTCTCCAAGTAGAACTCTGTTTTTACTATTGTTTTAGATAATGGCAATGGTATTTAATACTTTCCGTACAATGCTATAAATACGAAGTGCCTACCACATAGCTTTTCTAGCAAGAGAATCGAATGCCTTCTTTAAATCTATAAATTTCGCTGCAATAGGTAGTTGTCTTTTATGATATGCGCCAGTACTCTTCTCAGAATGTGTATTTGTTTAATACAGTTCCTCGATTTTCTAAGACCAGGCTGGAATTATCATAATACTTGATCAATTGGGTTGCATATTCTGTTGAACAACATTTTGTTATAGACTTCGTTTCCAACTGACATATATTGCTAGTTTCGACATTATATTTATATTTTAGGTCGAAAAAGTTTGTAAGGGCTTAAATGTTTTGGTTTTTTTGCATGATCCACTTTACTACGTTGGGGTGCTCCAAAACTTATTTTAACGTGTAAAGTAACTATCCTGTGGTCTGTGCCTATTTCTATCATTGAATAGGTTCTGCAGTTCTTAAGAGAGTTCCTCCATTTTCTTCGTAATAGTACATGATCAAGCTGGGCTTTATTAATTCCATTTGAATGTTCTCATGTTCAAAGGTGTCCTTTTTGGTGTGTATGACAGTGAAACGATATGAATTGTTAATTTCCATCCCAAAAGTTCCCTATCCTTTCTCAATTATTTTATATATCCCATTGAAATGCATGCAAGCCAACAGGTTGTGGAGATTTGTCAGAGAATCTCTCGCAATTCGTGCACTGAGGTCCCCAAGAACCACGAGAAAGTTATGGTTTGACACCGCGTCATTTAACTCGTTGAAAATTGTATCTTACTCTTTTAAGGGAGCACTTTCAGCTGTAGCGTACGCACATATAACTGTCATTTGTGGGTTACACACATATATACATATAGCGTACGCACATAAAACTGATATATATTACACCTATAATATCTATATATATATTTATTTATATATATATGTGTGTGTGTGTGTATAAATCTTGTTCACTACTGGCAAGGCAGCAAATGACCACTTACATTCGTCAGGAGTCAAGAGAGGGGCAGTGGCAGGAAGAGGATAATGAAAGAAGCGAAACGAAATGACGATTGTTAGAGGGTTTAAAAGATGACCAGATTTATCCGGAAAACAAAAAGACGAAGGAGAATTCCAAAGTTGCAATGCACGCAGAAAGAAAGCAGTAGAAATGCAAGATTTTTTGAAAACTTATTTCAATACAGTATTTGAATGAGAACTTGTAGCAAGACTTGTCGACGGCTTTAAAACATCTAAGGAAGGAACAAAAGAAAAAAAATCCCAATTTAATATCAAAACTCAAGACAAGATATGCATACATGAACACATACACACACACACACACACACATATATATATATATATATATATATGTGTGTGTGTGTGTGTGTATATATATAGGCACATGGAACGTTCGAACACTTTATCAAACTGGAGCACTTGCAGGAGTCCTGCATGAAATGGAGCTCAGCAAAACTGATATACTAGGGGTCCAAGAAACGAGTTGGTCAGGCAGCGGACATATCACAGCACAATCAGGCCAACTGATAATATATTCAGGAGGAAAGGAGCACCAAAAGGGAGTAGGAGTTACCCTTGAAAAGCACCTGGCGAGCTGTACTATCTCCTCTAAAGCAGTTTCAGAAAGAATGTTGGTAGTAGAAGTCCCAGCGAAGCCTGTTGATCTGACTATTATACAGGTATATGCCCCTACCAGTACATCAACAGAGGAAGAAATAGATGATTTCTACGAGCTGTTCCAGACAACCATCGACGAAGCACCAAGACAAAACATGTTAATCATAGGAGGAGACTTCAATGCGAAAGTGGGAGAGTGCACTCACAACACCAACACTATTGGAAGATTTGGACTCGGAGAAGTGAACGAAAGAGGCGAGAAGCTAGTAGAATTTTGTATTGACAACTCTCTGGTAATAACAAACACCAAGTTCAATCATCACATGAGAAGGAGATACACATGGACCTCACCAGATCAGAACACCAAGAATCAGATTGACTACATTCTTGTGAATCAGGGTTCGACTGTGGCTCAGACCACAACTTGGTTGTGGCTGAAGTCAAACTTAGAATTAAAGCACCTCGCAAGAAGAAAATTCCTGTGGTTTATAGCCTAATGGCACTCGAAGATAATCAAGTAAAAGAAGAATATGCTGTCAGCATCAGAAACAAATTTCAACAACTGAACTTCCTGCAAGAACCGGAGCCCCCAAATACAGATGTGATATGGAAGAGAGGTAAAGACGCCATCAACGAGACAGCGTTAGAAGTAATAGGCAAGGCACCACGGAAAACAAAAAAACCTTGGGTAAGCAAAACAGCCTTGAAACTAGTGGATGAGAGACGAAGGCTCAAAATGCACAAGCAACAAAGCACAGAAGATGGAAGACGATACCAGAAAGTGAGCTCAAGTCTCCAATAACAGCTGCGAAGCGATAAACAAAAGTGGATTGAAGAAAAATGTGCCGAAGCCGAAGAGACACTGAATAGGAACAACACAAGGCCTGCATGTAGGACACTAAAACAACTTAGTAAAGATTTCACTCCAAGACAAAGAAACCTCTTGAACAAAGACAGTGGCAAAACCCTCGATCATTTAGAAGACATTCTACAAAGATGGAATGAGTATGGCAAAATATGGAATGAGTATGGCAAGTCCCTGTTCCAAGATCCAAACG
The DNA here is from genome assembly GCA_003991215.1 of Morbakka virulenta. Classification (NCBI taxonomy): domain Eukaryota; kingdom Metazoa; phylum Cnidaria; class Cubozoa; order Carybdeida; family Carukiidae; genus Morbakka; species Morbakka virulenta. The sequence goes on from RDPX01000015.1 coordinate 3,627,157, forward strand.
CATCGGACAATTGGACAACTGCAGAAGCAAAGGAGCCAGCAATATTCGAGAGTGAAGTCAAGGATGCCATCAAACGCCTACCAAGGAACAAGGCGAGATGCAATGGTCAAATTCATGACAGTCCTCTGCAATGAGATTGTAAACGCAGGGAAATGGCCAACTGAGTGGTCACACTCTGTCTTTGTCCCACTACCCAAAGTGGCAGGCATAAGAGATGCGAAGAACACCGTACCATCTCCTTAATCAGTCACTGCAGCAAAATCCTAGTGCGCATTCTTCTAAATAGAATGCAGAATGACGCTAGTCGCGAAATCAATGAAGTACAAATGGCATATAGGAAAGGAGTTGGCACAAGTGATCAGATTTTCAACATACGAATACTAGCAGAGAAGAGACGAGAGTTCAATCAACCAATTTTTGTTGCATTCATTGACTACAGCAAGGCCTTCGACTCGGTCAACCACAATAAGTTGTGGAAAGTTATGGAAGAACTCAGCATACGACCATTTATCATCAAGCTGATTCGATCGCTTTATAAAGATCAGGAAGCCGCTATCAAAGTTGAGAATGAACTATCAGAATGGTTCAAGATAGAGAAAGGAGTTCTTCAGGGTTGTCTATTATCACCAATATGCTTAAACTTGTACACAGAATACATCATGAGGGCTTCAGGCGATCATCATCTCACAGGAACAAGTATTAACGGCAGAAGAATCAACAACCTAAGGTATGCTGATGACATTGCACTCGTCGCCAAGTCTGTAGAAGCTTTACAGTAGCTGCTGAGTGAAGTAAACGACACCTCCAAAGAATTTGGATTACAAATAAATACGAAGAAAACTAAAGTCATAACCATTGGACAGGAACGGAAGGAAACTAAAGTCACGTGCGAGGGCAAAACTATCGAGCAAGTCGCACACTTCAAGTACCTGGGGACAATCATCACAGAAACAGTCGATTGCAGCAAGGAGATAACAGCTAGATTAGGCCAAGGTAGAGAAACAGTCAAGAAGCTCGCCAACATTTGGAAAAGCCGAAGCGTGAGGTTAAACAAGATCAGTATAGTAAGAACGCTTGTCTGGCCACTTGTGACATATGGTTAAGAAGCATGGACCTTGAAACAGGCAGACATCAAAAGAATTGAAGCATTTGAAATGTTTTGCTACAGAAGAATACTTCGAGTCAGCTGGACAGAACGAAAAACAAATTTGTCAGTCCTCAGAGAAATTGGACAGGCGAGAAGTCTGCTCAGATCGATCAAAAGAAGAAAACTAAAGTACTTTGGACACATCACAAGGAGAGGTGGAATATCAGCTGAGATCCTGCAAGGAATGACAGAGGGAAAAAGGAAGAGAGGAAGGCAGAAAATGAGATGGAGCGACATTGTCGATTGGACGAGGAAGACCATGAACGAATGTACGAGAGCATGTTGGGACAGACGCAGATGGAGGAAGCTGGAGTAGACGGCAACGCGGATCACAGACCCTCAACGCTGAGGAGGGACCGAACGACGACGATAATCACTTATGGAGTAAGTAGGATGATAATTTCAAACAGTAGCGTTCCGAGGCAAGTAGCTCCTGGCATAGGCGCGTCTTGCATTTAGCAGCATAGAATGTTACAATGGTGCAGTCACTTGCCACTTAATGAATAAAATTTAATTTTAACATAACTCTGGCTCATCACGGTTTTTCAATGTTAGAAAATATTTTCCCTGCACAAATGTAAACAACAACAGCAATAACAACCACCTCTAATATTTCATTTGCAATACAAACCTGTTTGTGCTGACCACACAATGATCAAGGGGCAGATTCCAATTCAAAGATAAGCTAACTGTTTCAATGACGTTTCCTTAAGTTACCTATTTCATCACCATTAAACGGTAAACAATTACTCTTACAATTTTAATAACTATTAAGCTCTTAAGAAGCTATAAGGTATGTAGTTTTGCAGTCACCTACCACGTGGTTCTGTGTTTTACTCTTCAAGCATCAAACTACACAGCACAGAACGGCCTAAGTTTCATGAAAGAATGAGTAATGTAATCGAAAGCCTTCAAGGGTTGCACAAGAGAAGAAAGGTAATGGCAGAATCGGTCACGCAAATACTTGTAGCACAGTGAAAGCGATGGCAAACCCCGCCTATGGCTTCAAAAACCTCAGGGTGGAGACTCGACGTTTGATTCGGTCTAAAAAGTTCAGATTAGTGTGCCTCTTTACAGTAATAATGATTAAAATATAAAACGGCAAGAATAAACTCACAAGAAAAATGATTTTCAGTCATTTTCCTAAAAGACAAACAAAAGAATCCCATGAACGATAATTTGAAATGTACAAGGTACTGTAAATATATTTTCACCAGACATGCAATTTGTGCACATAAAAAATAACTAATATTATACCCTACCCTGGCTACTTTCAGCCCTGTCGTAGGTAATTCATCAAGAATTCGCTGTTGTTGTTGTCCTTGACTTTGGTCTGACAAGCGCTTCCATTTTGAAACAAAGAACCTCGTTTAATGTGATAAAATATGCATGGCTGAGTGGTTAGGGCTTTCTAGTTTTCATCAAGATAACCGGGGTCAATTTCGGCGCGAAAAATAAAAAAAACAACTTCTCCTTCCACATCAATATGAAATATCCTAACTTTCTCTCTCAATATATATAGGATAAACTGTCTCAAAAAAAATAAATACAACTATATTTACACAGCCAGATGTAGAGCATTACACACCACTACTCTCTTCAACGCTAGATTTCTTGAAAACTGCGGATGGCTATATGTTATAATATAAACGTATATTCGTTGCCATGACAGCCACAAAATTTACAGCAGAATAACTCCAACCTCTGGAACCGCGTCGTTTCTAGACATTTCATAATTCTCTGTTAGTATTGTCAGCAAACCGACAAGCCTTTTCAAAGTGCAATACCCTGAGCAAAGTTAGAGATCACTTTAGCGTACTGAGTTAAATTCTCTTCCTTGTACTTCTTTATTATGTTAATTGGCTGTTTTTATCTATATCCCATTTTTATCTATGAATTCATGTACAAAGCTTGTAGCTTAATACTCATAGAGAAGAGACAAAATGAACACAATTTTTTTAGCGCCGTGGTTGCGCTCCACTTTGTAATGTCTGTTAAGGTAAGCTAATGATTAACTACTCGGTCACTTCTGCTTTAGTGAAAACAAACTTAATGCCCGAATGTTCCAAAATGTTAGAGTTAAGTTACTTAAAGATACATTCTTTTTTACATCTAATCCAAATACGTTATTCAGTCGCTAACATACGGGTTAAAAAATCCAATATACGACACAATGGGCCACACCTCAAAATAAAGGCAGTAATAATGTACAATACAGGGGGTTATAACGTCGATCTAGAAGTGATTACAAAATACTTTGTAAATTTTTACATTTATACCTAAATATCGTTCTGCTTAAGAAACATGTAAAACTACAGTAGACGATGCACGCAGAATTTGTTTGTTTTTCACAATTACGTATAAGTTTATGAAAAAAAGTTAGTATGTTTCACAACGTGAGAAAGCCCACTTACGTTTACGCCAACATCTTAATTCAATAAAATATAATATATCGTACTTAGAAGCCATAAAACGCGATTTAGTTCCATACAATTTCGCCGGCAGAGCCCAACGCAATGTGTTTAGGGCAGCTCAACAGTACCAAAGGGGCTTTGACTTCAATTCTCTGATGGGGTGAATATATTTATTTCGGGAAGAACAATCTGTTAGGAAATTCATTACTGGCTCGATACAGTTCTGTGTGAGTACATCGTCCGATTTCATTAACACTGGAGAAAGGGTAAGTTGATAGTAAAAAAAATACTTCCTAGAGAATTTGGTCCCTAACAGTTACCTTGTCGTAAATTAATGATTATATTTCGGATATTTATATCCAAAATAAGTGTAGCTAGCTATCATTACTAGAAAACTAACAATTATATCCTCTTCACGAAGTAAATCCTACTCTGAATAATAATAATTCCAATGTGGCTTAGTTGAGCTATCTCCTATTAATGAGTAGATGTACAAGTCCATCATGAAGTCAGCAACATCTGACATTAGACCCCGGTCACAATTTTTACAATCTCGTTATCTTACATGATGGTAAAACTACATCGCTGTTTTAAGTCAAACTATTCACTAATACTGCATTCATGGTTAAAATGCCAATTCAATATAACTTTTGGGAACAAGCCCAACTTTTCCATGCAGGTATCCAATCCACCAGTTGATGTCCACTTTGTCTAGAATATAGATAATATCTCCCTTGTTAAACTGCAGCTCGTCGTCTTCCTCAATGGCGCAGTCATATTTTCCGACAAAAAGGTTTTCTACTTTGAAGTCAGTTTTCGACACTTCAGAATCTAAAACAAAAAAAAGTAAATGGTAATGTTGGATGCTCATTACAGATTTCTGAACGAAGGTAGATTACAAAACAACAGGAATAGAAAAAAAATGAGCACCTCAGCCTAGCTTTCACCAAGTTGCTTGCCTTGATATTATCAAGTGGAAAAATCAAAGGAAGAGGTATATTTTCACGTCGGTAAGGTTAATGAATAGCTAGAAAAGGGGAAAGCAACTTCAAAGGTAATGCTGTGTTTATAATAAATTATTCTTTGTCATTGGCTTGATCGTTTAGAATGATGCAAAATTCCTAGCCTCAGAAGAGTGTGGTATAGAGAGAATCTATTTACAAGCAAAGAATTGTCCTCGGTGAAAAAATAAGCAAGCTATGATTCCCTGCGGTTTGTGTAGGAAAAAGGAAACTCAAAACTTATATTCTCTTTACAAAAAATTAGGTCTTGGAATTTAGTCCTGTCATTTCTGGCTATAAAGAATCCACCACTCTGAGGGAGTTCACTTACAGAATGTTTATCTGCATCACATTGTCCAACGTGACAACATAATCAATCGATAATCGCATACGCCCAGTGAAGAAAATCCAAATTTCAAAATCCTGTATTTGTCAAAAAATAGCTGAACCCTATCTTGGTCATTTCACCCAACAAAAACATAATCTAAAAGTATATATAACATCTACAACAGTATAATATAAAACAGTAAAATAAACTGGATAACAGGTACACCGTCGATGGGTCTAAAAACGTTATGGAACTAGATTATTTTCGTTGATGTCTAGCACTGACAAGCAATGGCAGTTGAGGGTTCATGAACCTCTGAGAAAAAATTCCCTTGTCTTAATACGAGTTTTAACTTTAAAAAACCCACTAATTTCTTCATTTTCCTTGACCATAACAAAAGAAAAATAAAAAATAAAAAATCAGGTCTGACTGGTATTAAAGAAAACAGTTGTGCGCCTAGTGAATCAAACTCGTTCATCAACCAACCAACCAACCAACTAATCAATCAATCAATCAACCAATCAATCAATCAATCAATTTATTTAATCTTTTCAAGATCATTTCCTCCATATTTCTATTAAAAATAAATCTAACCAGAAAATGTGATACTTTAATTTCTACAATGCCAAAATACATTGTATACAATACAATCAGATAGACCACGTCATGATGACGTGGTCTATCTGATTCCTTGTGTTGCCACAAAGACTTTTCCCCGTCCATAATCTTCTACTTGGCCGACAAAAGTTAGTATTTCCAATGATCACGATCTTTCACCCATTCCACCCGGCGGTTTTCTCTGTCATTTCCTTGATCTGGTCCATATTGCTCCCACGTTCTCTTCTATGCTGCCTTTTCCTATTTTTGCATTAAAATTTTCTTGTATGATAGTATTATAGGATGATTTACATTGCTTTAAAGCTGCTTCCATTTGAATTTAAAATTTATCTAGTTCCTTATCACTACTGTCAGAGGTCGAGGCATATGTTTGAATGATGTTAATATCAGGTGGCATATAGTTTTATCATACTAATTTTATCTGTCAATGTCCAAAAACCCTTGAGAGATTTCGCGTGTTTTAGTCTAATAAACTTCTCTGCCCCTTTTCATGCTTTTGTCCTCCTGAATAAATGACTGTGTATATATCTGAAGAGATTTTACCAGCACCTGTTCATCTCAGTTCAAACATTCCAGGTATATTGATCCCTAGTCTTTCTATTTCTTTCTTGGCATTATCTAATTTTACTGATTGATTTAAGGTTTAACATTCCATGTAATATTCCATATAACTTCGACAGTATTTAATATACGTTTACGTTTAGTAGCAGTCGCTTGATGACGGTCGAGAGCCACCTACGGATCATGCTTACCTCTACCGGAAGAGGTCCTCGATTCGAGTTTCCATTTCACGACGTTTACTTCGTTTAGTTCAAGACTGTGCTCCAAGATTGTTCTTGGGAAGTTACAGCAGTGCCCCTTTCCTTCCCTGCCGGTTTGGCCTTACTGTTTACTCTGCAACACTCTAATGACCCAACATCCCTCTGCAAGGGACCAGGTAATTTGTGGATGGGTGTTGACTCACTGGCCTTCATCCGCCCTTTCTCAGCTTTTGTTTTTGGTCCTGCAGGATTTCTATACCCTTCTCATCTAGGAGTCAAGATGGGGTGTCGGTTAAATCGCCGTTAACTCGACTTTATACACGGAGTACCGCATTATATGGAAACTGACAGGAGAGGATTAAACTCTGACCTGACACAATTCTAAAAAAATTGTAAAAAGTCACTTTAAAAACACAAAACATGGTTTTCTAACAACAAAAACAAAAAATCCAAACTAATCAACCTTTTGAATGTTTATTTTCCTCCGCCGCTTTAAGTCGTTTCTCTGACGTCGGAATTAATCGCGGACTTCGCCTCGGTAAAGGCGGCGGCTCATCTGAACTTGGTACTATGGAGCAAGGCGTAAATGGGATATAAGTAGTTTGCAGTGAATTAAAAATAAACCATGGCTCACAAAACTAGCAGTACATTTTATTTTTAATGCCGACCGCATGAAATGTTGACCTGTAAACAGTTTTGCAAAATTGTTTAGTCACTTTTTTCCGACCAGACTTTTCGAATTACCAATCGTTAAAACAAAATATTTCTTCTTTGTATTTTATCCAGCATTTCGTTATTCCGGGTCGCCATTGTGAACGACCCCTCGCCACATATTCCTGTTAAACACATTCCCCAAGTCTACATCTTTACGTTTTGTTTGTTGGAAATAAAAATTATTTACCATGACACAAAAAGGCAATTACTAAAAGGCAAAAACCAAAATAATATACTTTCTTACTCATATATGTTCTTAGTCATCGTATCACAAAATTACTGTAGAACAGAATAAATGAGCTTATTAATACTAAGAACATAAACGACGAGACCCCAATATATATGTATTTATATATTGAAGGGGCACTTAGCCACTCCTAACGGCCAGTTTAGAAGTAATTACAGATTTGGATAACATGTGTAATGATAGGGACTTCAAAAAGAATGGCGCATCTACATGAAACGTTGGGGTGGAAAAAATAATTTGGCTAGGAATGTTGCGCACATAGCTCAGGTGGTGAAGCAGATAGGCATCCGAGTCACAGGCATTTACTTGTACCCAGATTAACTGAAGTTATACAAGTTATCCATCAAGTTCCTCTAATAGTACATTCAATTTCGCGCGAAAATAGAAGAATACAATCTACAGGTTCCTTGTGGTTACCACAGTAAACAAATCTTTCTCTCTGTGTAACTCTGCCTGCCTGCCTGTCTACCTTTGTGTGTGTGTGTGTGTGTGTGTGTGTGTCTCTCTCTCTCTCTCTCTCTCTCTCTCTCTCTCTCTCTCTCTCTCTCTCTCTCTCTCTCTCTCTCTCTCTCTCTCTCTCAATGTAGCAGAAACAAGTTACACAAAGCTGAACACAGATGTGTTCACGCAAAAGAATTTCCCAAAGAGTTTATAGTAAATGGTTTTGTTTCGAGCGAACTGGAGTCTTTTGAAAATGAACCTTTAAGAGCAGTCCCCACGAGTTTAAAGGTCTCAAGAGTAAGCCTACTTACGGCGGACCAGTTTGGTATGAGCCTTAGTTACACTTGAACAGAAATTAGCGATTAGGGATGCTTTCTTAAGCAGTTTTGTGCTCGGTGTTCTTGGCCTTATTCAATTAGTAATAAATTACTTGTATTTTATCGCTTCACGTAAACAAAAAGAAATTAATTGGCCAGTGATTAATGCAAACAATATTTTTCTAAGCTTGAATTTGGAACAAGAATTAAAACTTATCAAAACGGAGTTCTCTTCTACCATCATATTTTCGACCAGGCTCAGCAGGAATTGATTCATCCATAACATCCATCACGATTCGTTAGCTCACAGGATCTGTGCAAAACTGGTGTGTGTAATTTTTAGCAAGGCGTTCCATACGCCACTAGCTAATGCTGTGTTTTCCAAAGAAGCAGATCACTAGTTACGTAAGGCCCTACATGGAGTTAAGTTCGCATAAAACCCTAAACGATTTTCAACATTTTAACAATAATAGAGAGAAATTATCTTAAAATCAATTAAAATATTTTATACCAAAGTGTGGTTGTATTTGTAAAGCCGCTACTGGAGCTGGGTTTCGTCTGGTGGGTTCCATTTCACCGACTATGGCTTCATAAAAATCCTCTGTTATAGCTCCTGTCAAAAAGAACAACAATTATAATATAATACTGAGAAGTGTTACTAATATATCACAAACCAAAGTAAGGGCAGTATTAAAAATATATACGAATAGTATTATATATTTCTAATCTAATAAGCTCCTGCTAAAAACGAAATACAATGTGACCAGCTAGAATTTATTCCATCAGTATATAATGTGATCACGATTTACAATGGCATTATAATTCTATCTTGGTAAAATGTGAAAACTCTCGGGCCTTGTATTTCAACTTTTTATGAGAAAGGTAGCTTATATTACACTGGTGAACAAAAAAAAATTTTTTTTAATGGTGCAAGCAATGTTTCAGTTGTTTTCAAGTCAATCAAGAGTGCTGATTCCAAAAATAACATTAGTTTTTCACCGTAAGATCCTGATTTTTTGCTCTTGAATATACCTATATATCTGAAACGGGTCAAAACCAGGTCAGACAGGAGAAGCTTTGCAATAGAGAGAGTCAAACAAATAGCAGTTTGTTAGCTTGAAAAAGCAATTTCCGTATAGCTTACAAAGTCATATACGAAAAAGTAATACAAATATGTTTAAAGTATCACGGCAAAAACCTTTCTTTTCCTAGACTTTCTGGAGTGTTCTGCATCTTGATTATCCCGTTTTAAGTTCCAACAGTAGTCAGACCGCATTTTGATATCCCATCTTCCTTGTTACCTTTCTTCCATAACTTTAATGTCTTGATGAAATCGTTCTCCCTGTTCATCACTGACATCACCCAAATTCCCCGGAAATTTGTCCAAATGGATATGCAGGTAGTGAACCTTGATACTGATGTCTGCTCCCAAAATGTGAAACTTTTCCAACATGTTACCAACTAACACTTTGTAATTGTCAGCCTTACAATTTCCAAGAAAACACTGAATTATATCAAGAATGAGCACCAGGCTTCCAGCTCAATTCTGCTCATCGCATTTTTGAAGTTTCCATCCTTTAATAATTGTCGTATTTGCGGACCATCGAAAATGCCGGCTTTAAATTTTTCCATGCTTAGTCCAGGAAATACTTCACAAATGTAAAGAAAGCAAGCACCATTTCTATGCAGAGCTTTAACAAACTGCTTTATTATACCCAGTTTTATATAAAGAAGTGGAAATATGATCTTTTCACATGGCACCAGATCTTCATTTATTACATTTTTACCCCCAACTGTAAGTTTGTGTCGAGTTAGCCATCCTCTTTTAATCCAGTGGCTTGGCTTGTATCTACAATCCCAATAGCAAAAAAAGCATGGAAATTTGAAAAGCCTGCTTGATGCCCAAGTAGAAAATTCACCATTTTCAAATCCACATAAATGATCCAATTGTGCTGATTGTACTCAGGTCATACCTGACAGCCTCATATGTTTCTTTCATTTTAGTTGAATGTGCGATCAGAATTGAAGCATACTCGTTTACTACATGGAGAAGTACACATTTCAAACTTCTTTTGGAACTGTCAATAAACAACCTCCAGGTACTTCCTTCACACCTTGCAACATCCAACTTCATCAAAAGATCAGGAATATCCTTGCAAAAAAAAAAAGATCGTCTTTATGCTCAAAAAATTGAACGAAGTCTGAATCTCTTGTCCAATCATAGGTGATTTTAGTCCCAGGATCAAGTAGATTTTTGTCTTTGAGTCTTGATACTAAGACCTCTTATGACTCTTTAGATAGATACAAATCTCTGATCAGATCTGAAAGTCCATCTTGCATAAATACCCGAGTGTGAATTGGCAAGACTTCAAACTCTTCATCATCTAAACTCTGTGTGTTCTCCGGCCTCCTCCAAATGTTTGAATACAGATATAGGAATTTCATCACAATGTGGTACAGGTCTCAACGCTGAATTCAGGTTAGGGTAGATCAAAAATCTCCTTTTCTTACGATTGACCCCTTTTAAGTTTTACTATGCAAAAGTAGCGGTCATGTACATGGTCAAGAGGTTCCCTCAAAATCATGGGCATTCCACATCACAAGGATTTTTTTGTACCATTTTTCCATTGAAGCAAATGTTCAAGCCTTATCTTGATCTCCAAGCTGTATTTCAAAGTAGGCATGGTACACTTGCTTGACAAATTGAGTAATAGGTCTTCTGTCGTATGGCGTCACATATTCACCACAGATTTAACAAAAAAGATCAGGCTGATTTAAGCAATATCTGTTTGTAGCCATACCGTCAAAAAGTGCAGTCAGCGAACTAAATGTGTGACCTGTCTTTGAATTAAAGCCTCTTCTACCTTAACTTGTACTAACAGTTAGTAAAGATTTTTTTCTCGTTTCTTATGATTGTATTGAACGAAGGTGACGAAAGTGACACCACAAAATCTTTTCATACGTACATGAACAGGTTAAATTTTGAACTTGCACCAATTCAATAAAGGTAACTGCACATGATCCAGAAAGCAAGGTGCAGCTGCGTTTGACAGATTTCCATATTACATTTAGTCAAGTCTGACTGCTTGCTGCACTTAGAGAAATCAGGACGTTTAGGACTAAAACTGCTAGTCAAAATGAAAAAATACTTCATGAATATGCATTTCTGCTTTTTGCCATATAGACATACATTCTCACAGCCTTATCAGTTCTATCGAAAAAAGCAGTTTATGCTCCGGTGTTGCAGGTGCCTGGTCAATGCAAGTCATGAAGGCCGACTTCCATTCTGGATATGCACGCTTGTCCCCAGCAAATGTAGGGATGGAGACTCGCTGCAGCTGTCTCCACATGTCACGTCCAAGTTCAGTCATTCCATCATTTTGCTTATGTTCACAATTCCCAGAGGCTGCAGTTGCGAGGCCAGGCAATTCGGGACCGGATACACCCTCAGCCGGATGTGTGCTGCCCTCTGCAATGACGGTGGATACTCTTTGTTTGTCACTCCTGCTAGGTGCTGTCCTCTTGGTTGTAGACGGATGTCGCATCCCATCTTCTGGATCAATAGCACCATCCCCCTTGCCAGGGTGCGATACAGAGGGTTGCCAAGTCATCTCTGGTTCTTGAGTAGTTTTACTCACAGGACCCCTTGCCACTGCTACGTTGCCATGATACAGGTTTTCCATCCCATTGGTTAGGGTTGGCCCGTGTATTTGTAATGAGGCTGATGAAATCATCAGCCTCATTGTTGTGACTGTTGGTTTCACCCACCGCTTCTTTGGCATGAACGGATGGACTTCTTCTTACGGGTGGAAGATTTGAATGCGCAGATTGGTTGCCGTCGTCAGATTGATCATCATCATCATCATCATCATCATCATCATCATCATCATCATCGCTGGTAGATGAAACATCCAGTTGCTTCAACGCCGTTTGTAGTGCTTTTTGTTGCTGTAGATACTTGCTATCGAGCTGTCTTTGCTGCTCCTCTATTTCGGCTGCTTTTCGTCTTTTCTCCTTTGCTTTTCCCTCTTTGGCAAGCTCCTTTCTTCTTGTTTCTTCCCTTGAGTGACATCACTGCTCCACGTGATCCATTCTTGATCGTTGGGTTGTTCTTGACCCACGACTGATTCTTGATCCTCGGCTGATTCTTGATCCTCGACTGATTCTTGATCCATGGCTTGCAAGCTCATCACGCAGTGCATCAAGGTATTCCTGTGCTCTGTCATCAGTGGAGCGAAGTTCCTCACTGATCTTCTTAATTTCCTAAGTGACACGATCAACTCCATCAAAATCGCCCATTTAGGTGAATATCAGGGTAAGCTGCTACAGATCGTCTTGGACTTTCTCCTCAGCAGTCTGGAGCCTGCTTTGTGCTTCAGCGATATCATCTCGGTTGGTTGCATCACTGTCCGGGCAGCTGAGTAGCTTTAGTCTGGCTTTGGTGAAAAGAGCTTTCCCAGTGGCTTTCTTGCTCTTGGCTGTCACTAATCTTTGAGTGACGTAGTTCAGTAGTCAGTAGTTCATCATTTCTCTTGCATCTCTGCTCAATTTATACACATGTTTACAAGTGTCAACAAATTATCCCACACAAACACTCTCACATAGATCAAAACACTAAAATTGCCTACTCACTATAATAACAAGTTTCACAATTCTAATTACATTCACTATATCAGCTACTTCCAGAACATCAAAATGTTTACAAAGCAATCTGTCCTCCCACACAGGGTATTAACTTAATTCGTTCACAGTTATGCAAGCATGCATGACTCAACTTGCAGTCTAATATCCACTGTGTCCTTCAGAACAGAAAGAAACAATAACGGTTACAGGCAATATTGAAGACTGTCCTCCCCTTTACATTGGAGGATCAAGGCGTTCCTTTGGTCAAAGAGAGAAAGAACAGAGAACTGTTAAAAAATGTGACACTTTGAGTCATGAAATAGTGAAGCACTGCAGGACAAAAGATCACACTTTTGACTGGGGCAACAAAAAGATTCTGGGTGAGGAAGTAAATACTAGAACAAGAAAAATAAACGAAATCATCCATTCTCTGGAGCACAACAATCATATCAACATCAAATCTTAGATTAATCCAGAAAGTTGGCTTCACGCATGCAGAAAAGAAAAACAACAAACACAAGGTAGGTATAGTACCACTACTCAAAACAACTCGATCCCTGTCACCAAGCAAGTCCGCATTATCAAAATACAAAACAGCTATTTCTAATTGATCCAGGGGTCTGACGATGGGCGAAGCATCCCTCGAAACGTAGCTCAGCAAAAGATTACTGCCAAAGACATGATAAACATCCTACATCAATGTATAATTTACCTTCACCTTCATCCCTTTTTGCCATAAGCTCCTGTGTTTGGGGTGGCGTTTGTACATCGATATCATCATAAAGTTCTAAAAAAAAAGCAAGAGTAAAATCATTTAAGCTCATTACAAATCAGAAAAATTTGTGCTTAAAATATTACGGCTTTAATACATTATGAATATTTAGGTATTGGAAATTTTCTGTAGTATATATAATATTGTTTACTATACCAGATAAGTTTACAGCAGATTGACCATGGTCTTCGCTTAAAGACTGGAGGATTCAAAATCAAGAACTCTGTACTCAATTAGGGCAGCAAAACGATAATGAGCAAAAAAAGGCTATTTTTTGAATGCTACAAACGAAGACACATCACCGTAAAAAGTGAAATGAAGAACTGGAAGGTTACATTGTCAAGGAAGCGGGTGGAATTGAATATTGGAAGCTTACAAGGAAAGTTAGAATGGGTAATCAGAGAAAATCAAATTTGTATTAACAAATTATATTACATTACATTAAATTATATATTATATTATATTAAATTATATTATATTATATTATATTATATTTATTATATTATATTATATTATATTATATTATATTATATTATATTATATTATATTATATTATATTATATTATATTATATTATATTATATTATATATTATTATATGTCTGAAAATTCTTCTCCTTGATCAGGTCTTCCCAGCACTTTAATTACCAAGTGATGAGCGAAGTATTGCCAAAAACGTACAAATGGGTAAATCATGACATACAAATATAGGCTGATGATATCTACTATTCAAAGCACAATAAAAATGACTTATCGCGAGAAACCGATAAAATTGAATACTTTTTGCTAAAACCAATTTACCTTCGTCTTCCTCCTCTACCTCGTCAGTGAGAGGAGTTGGCCGAGGAGGATGTGTAGTCTGTGGCGGTGATATATCAATATCATCATACATCTCTATAAAAGAAAAAATATTCCGCTTTTAAAAAAAATTGCGGGCCGAAAAAGCTTCATTGAAAATAACCATTATATAAATTATACGATTTTCTATTTAAACTTAAAGTGTACTATTAAGCTATAACTTCTTACTTTTAAACTTGATTTACAGACAGTTCCTGTACTTAAAACATGTGACTATGTGCTCTACACGACAAAATCAATCTGTCAGTCCAAGGTAACTCCTACTAAAAATTACACAATCACCTGATACGCTTCGAAGATGGCAAGTGTTCCACGTGGAACGTCATATGCGGTAAGAATTACACGAGGTAGGTATTGCTGGTGGTAGGTATCGTGGGAGCAAGTGTCACCATGGCAGATATCTTAGCAGGTAAATTTTGCAGTTAGTAGGTCTGGCATGTGGTAGGTATTGCTGGCACAAGGAGCTACGGCAGACGCGTATTGTCGTTGTCGTAGGTGTGTCTCGTAGCTGATGTGATGTAAATGTTAGCTACCATATGTGGTTGCTGTTGCACAAGGCAGGTGTCCTAAGCGTATTGCAAACTGTCAATACCGTAATCGTTCAAATAAGCGCCCGTGCGCTTATTTAATTTTTATGCTTTTCAGGGGAAGGCGCTTATTCGAGATGGGCGCTTATTCGAGATGGGCGATTATTTGAGATGGGCGCTTATTCGAAAGGGGCGCTTTTAAAATATTTCTCGAAAAAGATGGATTAAAAATTTAAAAGACCAAGGTTCTTTTTCACATTTTACACCTCTCAGGAGAACAAAAGTCAAACACGTAAATACCCGATAAACAATACACAACAAAATATCAATATCCTCGTCACTTTCATGGTCTTCATCGATGAGAAGTTTCTTAGGATAGGCATCTGTCATATCGATTGCATCAGGGACACACGGGTTCAGTTCAGGAGTGTTCATGTACTCCAAAGCGCCCTTCGCTACAAGGCTGACCTTCTTTGAAGCAGGTTATCTCATCATCCTGACTCCCATCGGTCGAACACGATAATGCACACGAAACGAAAGATTTTTGTACAATTTCCTTGGACAACTTCTCCCAGGCTTTGAGAATCCACAAAACAACTTCTCTTCTGGGAGGTGCCTTTTAATTGCCGCAATCGGTTTCTTTGTTTAAACCAGTGTTTGAGAGCCATTCGTCATAAAATTCAGCACAGTGTTGTTTGATTGGCTTATTCCAAGAAACGTCAGGTGCCTGGATGTAACGTGTACAGCCACCATCAAAATGGAATCAAAACTGCGTCAATTTTCTTGTTTTTCAACGAGTTGGTCGTGGAATCTTCGATATGACATGAATATGTATCCCATGCCAGTAAACGCCTTGTGAATGAGAGCATGCCGAGTACCTGATCTATCCACTGACTCGTCAGCTCAGAGCTCATCCAACCATTAGCCGACGAGGCGATCGTACATTTTCCTTGGAATTCCTTATTAAGCTTTTCGACATCTCGCTTTGCTCCCTTAAATACGATAAATGGATAATTTGCTTGACCAGTTAAACAAACTGTTACCCGACTCTTTTCATGGCCTGCTCATTTTAAAGTTACAGTTTTCGATCCAGTTTTTTCAGCAGTCGAAGACGAGACCATGTCAGTTAAAACGGCAGTTTCGTCCATGGCATAGATATTATCCATCGTGTAGTTGTGCTGCAAACGTAGTCTTCGAATTCGTAACACGTAGGCTACGAGTTTAGAAATCACCATATCTGGGTCCTTCTGACATATGGACGTCTTTCTGCGCAACGAAAACCCATTTCGTCTCATGAAATTGCGACACCACTCCTTCACTAGCGGCGAAATCCGTTTCGTTTGAGTTTTCCACTTCTTTGAAAAAAGCTGATGCTTGTTTCGTGATAAGGGCGCGGGAAACACGCAATCCTTTAAACCTTCTTTCTAAAACCCACTCCAATACCTTCTCTTCTAGTTCCTCACTTAAAAGATTTCCTTCCACCACCAGGCAGTCTTTTCTTTTCCTTTCCTTTCGTTGCAGTTGTCTGGGCCTGTATTTTATTACGGTTTGAAACCCAACGAGCGATCATTCTTCGATCAACACCAAAATGCCTGGCAGAGGCACGTATGTTAAACTGCTCAGCGCATTGAATTGCCTTCAGTTTGAACGCCACTGTATAACTTCTCAAGCTTTCTCTTTTGTGACAAACAGCCGAATTATCACTTTGATTTTTACTCGTTATGTTAATGCAAAAATAGAAACACGCTTCACTGAAAACAGTTTTGTTCAAAATATTATAGAATTCTAATGTAGAAGTCGAATGTCGAAGAAGATACTTAATATTGATATAGTGGACGGTGAATTAAAGATGTTTCCTGATAAAAAAACAAAAAAGAATAAAAATAAATAAAAATTGTTACTCTTTCTTTTCCAATTGTTCCCTTCCCTCCAATTTTTTAATCGATTTTTTCCGTGAATTCCGAAAATTCGAATAAGCGCCCCCTAGAATAAAGGGGGGCGCTTCTTTTCGCAAACTTCCAAAAGGCAATCGTTATCAGGATTTTGAAATTTAAATTTTTCCGATGAACAGAAAATGTGAACCGTTATAATTGTTAACCAAAAGTAAACCTCGATAAAATATACAGATAGCATCTTTTCTATAATAATATCATTCACATAACGAAATTCATCTTGCACAGAATGGTGATTTACAACAATGTATAGTTTTACATTATCCGTTTGTTCAGATCATTGCTCATTTCCTTTTTGTCCACAAAGGGAGAAATAGCATTTATTTACTTTCTTTTAGTTTTAAAGTTGATTATTTGTGGCTATATTGATAACTTGTTATCAGTCCCAGTATCAGTCAATCACAAGTAAAGATACCCTAGTTTCCATGAGCGGCTTCAACCTAGTAGTTGTAATAATAAAACTTCGGTTCAACTGAACATTTATACGATGCATGCTACAACAGACAACAGCGTTCCATTACCAACATTTCCGTAGTTTGTACATCCATAATACAACGCAAAAGAGAGAGCTCATCCTAGAAAGTTTAAACAGATTTTATTTGCGACCCTAAGGTTAATGAAAGATGTTGAATCACCTGTACTGGCAGCGTTGTACCACATCGGAGGGGGTAAAATACAGTATATGAAATAGGGCTATCAACGTATTTTGGTGTATACCATTTTGTTGTTTACCAAGCAGAGAGAGTTATGTCGACAATTCTTTATTAAATGTTCCTTTTGCATACCTTATCTTCATGTGGGTATTCAGTTCCTCGAATATGGAAATCATTGTTTTCTTTTGTCATTTAAAAGTTAAAATATTTACATTTTAAAAGAGAACTCTTTGTGGCAGACCTCCAAAGAGCAAAGAGCAAAGAGCAAAACACCCTTTAGATACAAGAAGTCATCTGTGAGTATCACAATACCAAATATTGTACGAAATAAAGGTTGCTTTTACGCAATGTATACTATCCCTTATCCACTCAGGCAAGGGATAAGGTCGTTAGCAGCACAATGACTGTAGTTAAGATTGACAATTTCCAACATATTGCTACACTGGCGGATACAGCATTATGACGGGTAACATTGGTATCGTCCTGTATCTGCCAAAAGCAAAATCTTGCATTAATTCCTAGCAGGTGATACTATTACATAAAAAAACTCAACAGACTGAGGAACAACAAAGANCCAAAGAGCAAAGAGCAAAGAGCAAAGAGCAAAGAGCAAAGAGCAAAGAGCAAAACACCCTTTAGATACAAGAAGTCATCTGTGAGTATCACAATACCAAATATTGTACGAAATAAAGGTTGCTTTTACGCAATGTATACTATCCCTTATCCACTCAGGCAAGGGATAAGGTCGTTAGCAGCACAATGACTGTAGTTAAGATTGACAATTTCCAACATATTGCTACACTGGCGGATACAGCATTATGACGGGTAACATTGGTATCGTCCTGTATCTGCCAAAAGCAAAATCTTGCATTAACTCCTAGCAGGTGATACTATTACATAAAAAAACTCAACAGACTGAGGAACAACAAAGATATTACACAACAAACGTTCACAGACCTGAAAAAGAAAAAAATTTTGTTTTATGTCACAACATTCCTGTGTACTTCTCTACTGTAATACTCAGCGTTCATCTCAAGACCATTCCCAGCCAGCTGAAGACGTTCCAACCTTAGAAACATTTTGTTTGGCACCCTAATTCTTATATGCTCTACCGCCAAATCCAGAATCAAATTTAGTGCTTAATTCCTCGACATCTAAGATCTTTATGCGTGACTACGCAAAAAATTTTCGTTACTACCTGTGCAGTTTCTATCTATTTTTTCTTTCTTTCTTTCTTTCTTTCTTTCTTCGGATAAAGATATGTATACGGTGGAAAATAAATTATCGGGGGATATCTTCAGTGTTTCTCTTTTTATGGGCAGACCCAAGCGAACGCATAAGATCAATCGAATCCAGACTCCGTCCGGGTATAGCAATAATAACATATCTTTGACTACTTTTCCTGCCATCTAAACTAACCTGGTAATAAAACCCTGAAGCCAATAATCAACAATTTTTGCAAACATAAGTTCATGCTATTCACTTTCCCTACACAAAGACAGCGGGTTCCACAAAAGCAAAAACTCAAAACAAACAGAACACAATCATGTGCAGTTGCATTGCTAACCAAACCAAACAGCTTCAGGTATTACGCGGTCATTAATTCTTTTGGTAGCATTAATTCATGAAACCGATTGACTCGCCGACTGATCAACCAATGGTCAGAACACCCAAGTCAACAACTACGCAGGTGGTACCTCACTTGAAATAAACTAGAGCTCAAAAGAAATTCATCTATTCTGTTCTAACAGTAACCTACTTCAGTATGGACATCAGATATTAAAGGTATCTTAGTTATTATCGTTCCTTTTTTTAACGTCGTTTTATCCCTTTATTTTCTGGGTTGAAAAAAGCAGCTAAATTTTACTTGACACAATTTAAATAAACAACATCTCTATCAACAGGATTACCATTTTATTTCAACTGAAACCAAAAGCAAACTTTCAAAAACTGGTCAACGGCAATACTGATTAGAAACATCACTACTGGCGTTGGTTAATGTTTGGAAATTTCACTACTGTTACTTTTAGTTAAAAAAATACTTCAATTTTGTTAATGTTTTAAGCTTCATAAAACAGCCTATGTTTTTTCACTTGAAAAGTATAAATGGGCTTAAATGATATTATTGTCGTTGGAGGTGGAGTCGAAAAAGCGAATAATGACAGAATCTTAGTAACTGGGCATATTTGTTAACAGCTAACACCTGTAAACAAGATTTTACGATCGCCGTCGGTGTACACCAAGGCGCAGTAGTCAGCACATTTCTCTTCATAATGGTGGTGGTACTTATATGAACTAGCTGACCGCTGTAATCCTTTTACACCGACGATCTCGTAATTAATGTTGATTCTTAATAACTGCTGATTAAGGAAATTTTGTGGGAAAAAGTGATGAAGTCCAGTGCTCTCCGCTTCAACACGAAGAAAACTAAACTCTCCACTACAAACACAGTTACAATGCGACCCAAAATACTGTAAAATGGCGTCCTGACATCCTGGCGTTTCTTGCAATGGTGTTGGCAACAACCCCCTCCCCCCTACTAAACCACAGAAAGAAACTGGATTCATTTTAAGTGTTCAGGTATTAAGGAAAGATGGATGGAATATAATGGATTTGTGTGTAGAGGTTGCGGATACAATGTCCGCGGATACAGGCGTTGAACCCTGAGACGATTTTCCATATTAGCAGAATCAGGTGAAACCTTATACAACTGAGAGTGTCAACTAGCTGTTGATCTTGGCACGTGGAAGACACCAATTAGAAACGAAAATGTGACGAGACTCAAACAATTAGCAAGAAAAGTCGAGAAACCGTGCCTTTATTTAAAAAGTGTTGAGTGTTTTTCTTCTTTCCCTTTCTCAAGTTAAAAACTGTGAGATGATACGAAATTCATGGCTCTTCTATTAATTATAAAATTCTTGAGTCGTAACACAAGCAACCTAGCAATGAACTTAAGCGCCATATTTGAAAATAAAAACTTAGTATCCTTTTTTTCTTATAAGCCATGTTTCTTACTAAAAACTGTGTATTGCACTGCGAAGTTTCTTGCCAAGCTGCCTTTCTTGTCAATAATCAACTGAAAACTGCGAGCTAACTAGTCCTATCCCTTTCAAAACAAAAACTAGTTATTTCAAGCAAAACTACAATACATTATAATCAATGTCTACTGTTATTTATCGCTAAAATTGGTCAAATGGGTTATTTTGCAGATACGGTTGAAAACGCTTCTCTGTCCAATTATTCTTCAGGGATGTCTTAAGACTTTATGACTTGAAAAATATCTAGTCTGTAGTATGACTTTCGTCAACAGCAATAAGTTCACCAAGACAAAAAAATATATTATTTACCTTCGCCGAGCTCCTCATTTTGAATGGATTGCTTCGTTTGAGGCGCTGGCTCATTGATGTCATCGTACAATTCTAAGAAAGAAAGAAAAAGAAAGAAAGAAAGAAAGAAAGAAAGAAAGAAAGAAAGAAAGAAAGAAAGAAAGAAAGAAAGAAAGAAAGAGAAGTACTGACAACATTAGCAACATTATTCAAAAGAAACAACCAGTGATCTCCACAAACATGGTAGAGAAACATTGTCACTAGGCCAATAAAAACACACAAATAATACAATAGGATCCCTCCTATTGTATTACTTGTGTCTTTACTTGTGTTTACTTGTAATCATATAATAGAGCTCGTGAGGTAACCAGAGCTTACATGGGGGTTATCAGAACTTTATTAGAGATCTTCAACGATTTACCTGGTAGATCATCACGGCTTTCTTTGAGTAAAATCAAGCCTTCAAATTGATTGGTTCTCTGTTTCATAATCACTGGTACTTAGCATATCACAACGGCCAAATTTCCCAGACAATAAAATAAAAGCTTTATATTAAATTTAATATCATATAGTTGTGAATTACAATTCAAATGTCAACAAGGTAGAGAAAGAGCATCTTTTACCTTCGTCCATCTCTTCAAAATCCTTATCTTTTGTTGAGCTAGCAGTGTCATCTACAAATGTAAAAAGTGTAAAAGATAATTCTTTGAATACAAAAACATCAATTTAAAAAGTGAGTATGGTGCAGTTTAAATACCTCAAGTCCTCACGCAAGATTTCGCAATTAAACATACCAGAGGAATAAAACCAAAGAGTTCCTCCTGTGTGATACTCTATCACGTTACATACTCATAAACTTCACCTTTAATATTTTAACCTAATAAATCTAGCATCAAATAATTCTAGAAACGTCAAATATATTTGTATACCGACAGGATTCGAACCAGTGGTTATGACAATCAGGACCACATATTCTACCACATGTGCTATCACGTTACATTCTCATAAACTTTACCTTTAATATTTTAACCTAATAAATCTAGCATCAAATAATTCTAGAAACGTCAAATATATTTGTATACCGAAGGATTCGAACCAGTGGTTATGACAATCAGGACCACATATTCTACCAC